>JAKGGE010000145.1:0-29181 GCA_023748175.1 Hoolock leuconedys | reverse complement strand
GTAAACATAACCCCAAGATAAGACAAAAAAGATGAGGCAACAGAAACTAAAGCAAACTGGCTGCCCAAGATATAAGACTTTTTAACAGCCTATGCTCAGATGTGGGAACAAAGAAAGGACTTAAAAGTTGGAACTCATATTTAAAAGGTAAGCAGAATGTAAAAGTTTGGAAAATTTGCAGTCTGGCCCAGTGGTAGAGAAAGAATCCATCAGGCTGTGGTGCAACCACTTGCTAAAGAGATTAGCATGACTAAAAGGGAGCCAAGTGCTAATATCCAAGATAATGGGAAAAAGTCCTCAAAGGCACTTCAGAAATCTTTGATGCAGCCCCTCCCATCACAGGCCCAGAGGCCTAAGAGAAGGAATGGTTTCAGGGGCCAGGCACAGGGAACCGCTGAATTGCTTAGCCTCAGGACACTGTTTCCCACATCCCAGCCTCTCTGGCTTGAGTTGTGGTTCAAAGGGCTGTAGGTACAGCTCAGGCTACTGCTCCAGAGGGCATAAGCCATAAGCTTTGGTGGCTTCTGTGTTGTGTTAAGTCTTCAGGTGCACAGAGTGCCAGAGTGAAGGAGGCTTGGCAGCTCCCACCTAGATTAGAGAGGATTATGAGGAAGCCTGGGTGCCCAGGCAGAAGTCTGCTGCAAGAGCGGGCCCCCTACAGAGGGTAGTGCCAAGGGGAAATGTGGGTTTAGAGCCCTCACACAGACTCCCCACCGGGGCACTGCCTAGTGGAGCTGTGGGAAGAGGGCTGCTGCCCTCCAGACCCAAGAATGGTAGAACTATCAGCAGCTTGCAACCTCAGCATGGAAAAGCTGAAGACCCTCATCTCCTACTAGTGAGAGCAGCCATGAGGGCTACACCCTTAAAAGCCACAGGAGCAGAGCTGCCCAAGGCCTCAGGAGTCCACTCGTTACACCAGTGTGCCCTAGTTATGGGACATGGAGTCAAGGGAGACGTCGGGAGCCGTAAGATTGAAGCACGTCCTGCCTGCACTTGTGTGATGCCTATTGCCTCTTTCTTTTGTCCAATTTCTCCCTTTTGAAATGGGAATGTATACCCAATGCCTATATTACTATTATATCTTGCGAGTAAATAACTTGTTTTTGATCTCACAGGCTCATACGTGAAAGGAACTCATCTACAGATGAGACTCTGGACATGGAACTTGGGACTTGGGACTTTTGAAGTAATGCTGGAATGGGTTAAGTCTTTGGGAGACTATTATGAAGGCATGATTGTATTTTGCAATGTGAGAAAGACTTAAAATTTGGGGGTCTAGGAATGGAATAATATGGTTTTGTTGTTTGTCCCCTTCAAATCTCATGTTGAAATATCATCCCATGTTGAAGGTGGGGCCTGATGGAAGGTGTTTGGATCATGGGGATAGACCCCTCATGAATGGTTTAGTGCCATCCCCTTGGTGATGAGTGAGTTCTCATTCTTGCAGTTCGTGTGACATCTGGTTGTTTAAAAGAATGTGGCACCTCCCGCAGCCCCCACTCCTGCTCTCACCCTGGGCCATGCCTACTCCTTCATTTTCTACCATGGTTAGAAGCTTCCTAAGGTCCTCACAAGCAGCAGATACTGCCACCAAGCTTCCTGTACAGCCTGCAGAACCATCAGCCCAAATAAACCATTTTTCTTTATAAATTACCCAGTCTCAGGTATTCCCTTAGAGCAACACAAAACAGACTAACACAATTGTGATAATCATTTCACAATATATACCTATATCAAATCCTCACATTACATACCTGAAATATATATAATTTTGTCAATTATACCTCAATACAGCTGAAAAAATCTAACAATTTGCAGATTCTTTTCTATTTTTTATGTACAAAATCATATCATTTGCAAATACTGATGTTAATTTTGTCCTTTCAACACTTTCCCCTTGTATTTATTTTTAATGTATTATTTCTTTTCCTTGGATCTCCAATACAATGCTAAATATGAACAATGACAGAATCCTTGTGTTGTTCCTGACCTCAAGAGGAAATATTTAAATATTTCTCCAAAAGTGTTATGTGTGTTGTATTGTTGTTTGTGTATTTTGCATTTTAACAAATATACTTTAAATTTTTTATATGCTAAAGGATTTTGTTATTAAAGTGTATTTTGAGTCCATAAGGATCTGGGCCTATAACAAGGGTACGAATAATGGTGGTGATCCAAGAATCCTCGGAATTATTTCACTTACAGATTATATTGTTTGTTGTTTTGCAAATTTGAGATATTCATTACAGAAAATTCCAGCAGTATAGAAAGTAAAAAAAAAAAAATGAAGGAATGCAGCAATTATTCCAAAGCCCCCTCCCACCTGGAAGTAACCATTAATAACACCTTGTAATTTCCATTTTTATTTCCCAAATATCTGTCTACATATATACCTACAGAAGAATGGAGCAGATAAGAAGAGGGAGAGAAAAGTTATAATATTAGGAGCAAAGTATAAATGTTATTTTTGAAATATTATTCACTTGAAATGTTTGCAACATGCACATGGCAAAAAATCAAAATGTAAAAAGAATAGTGAGTGAATACAAGGCTTCTTTTACTATCTTGTCCCCCATAAATACTTCTTCCTTCTTGTAGGCATCTATGGCTCATCCATTTTTACACATACTTCTCTTGAAATGACCAGCATTTGCAAGGATTTGCAAACACAAATTCTCCATTTTTCTGCTTTTATTAGACAGAGATGATAACATACTTACACACAATTCTGCACATGTTTTCCTTTCTCTTAGTAACATATCCATATAGCCCTCTCATATTAATAAAACCTTGTCAGCTGTAGAGTGATTTCTGAATTTTCTCTTCCCTTCCCATTTTCCCTGAAACAATAGACTCTCATTCAAAAATATTCTCTTTCAATTAACATCATAGTTTTGAGATTTAACTATGAAGATACTTGTAAGTATGCTCAATTCTGTTTAATTGCTGAATAAGTTTTCATTTAAAAATACCCATAGAATAATTTTTATCTGTATTTCTACTGATGAGATTTTTAGCTTGTCTTAGCCTATGTTACCACTAAAAACAGACCATGAAACAATGTGTTTGTGGGTAGTTTGTTTCAAAGTCAGTTATGGGGAAAAAGAATGAGGGTCTAGGGAGCATTAAAAAAGGGCAGTATACAGAAGTAGCATCCCAACATCAGTGAATATTTGAACATTTTATTTAATTTGCATGTTTTGCTCCACTCAATACTGCCTAATCTCCAGCGTGCCTGTTTTATTGTGCATTACCTCCAACTGAAAGTATTCTCATTGCTCACCATGTTCGAGATGACATGGGTTGTCAAATTTTTAATAATTTTTAGTCGCTTGGTATGAAATATGAAATCTCAGATGGAGAATATGAGGAGCCAGAATTAGAACCTCAAAATCCACACATTCTCCTTTAAAATCAACACATTGATGAGCAGCTGCATGCCACAATGTGGCTCCCCTACTCCTCTTCCATAGACCTCCATGTCTTCACCTGTGCTTTTTTCTCTATTGGAAGCATCTTTGCAGGTTTTAAAAACATTTTTAATAAACAAATAGTAACAGTATGTATTATGTATTTGTGGGGTACAATTTGGTATTTTGATATATGTTTACATTGTTGAATAATTGAATCAAGCTAATTAATAAACCCATCACCTCACATATTATTTTTATGGTAAAAACATTTAAAATATGATCTTTTAGCAATTTTATAATATGCAATGCCTTATTATTTATTATAGTCACCATTCTGTGCTAGATTACTAGTGCTTATTCCTCCTTTCTAACTGAAATTTTGTACCCTTTGATCAACAACTCCCCTTTCCCTCTCCACCCTCTCCCCGAGCCTTTTTAACCACATTCTATTCTCTACTCCTATAAAATCAACTTGTTTAGATTCCACAGATGAGTGACATTATGTGGTGTTTGTTTTTCTGTGCCTCGCTTATTTTACTTAGAATAATGTTCTACAGTTCCATTCATGTTGTCCTCTAGATTGACCCATTTGCCACAAATGGCAGGATATCATTCTGTTTTATGGCTGAATAGTATTCCACTGTGTTTGTGTGTGTGTATATATATATCTCCCATGTTTTCTTTATTCATTCAATAACGGACACCTAGATTGCTTTCGTATCTTATCTATTGTGAATAATCCTGCAGTGAACATGGGAGTGCACATATCTCTTTGACATGCTAATTTCATTTCCTTTGGATATGTACCCAGAAATCAGATTGATGGATCACATGGTAGTTCTACTTTTAATTTTTTGAGGAACTGCCATACTGTTTTTCATAATGGCTATACAAATTTACATTTCCACCAACAATGTGTAAGAGTTCCCTTTTCTCTGCATCTTCACCAGCATTTTTTTTGTCTTTTTTAAAATGGCCATTTTAAAAATAGCCATTCTAACTGGGCTGAGGTGATAACTCACTGTGGTTTTGATTTGCATTTCTCTGATGATTAGTGATGTTGAGCATTTTTTCAACATATTTTTGGCCATTTATATGTCTTTTTTGAGAAATGGTCTTTTGCCCTTTTTTAATTGGGTTTGTTCTTTTCAGGCTATTGATTTGTATGAGATTCTTACCTGTTGTATGTATTAGCCCTTTATTAGATGTATGGTTTGCAAATATTTTCTCCCAACTCATGGGTTGTCTTTTTACTCTATTAATTGTTTTCTTTGCTGTGTAGAAGCTTTTTATTGATGCCATCCCATTTGTCTATTTTTGGTTTTGTTGCTTGTGCTTTTGGAGTCATATCTAAGAAATCTTTCCCAGACCAGTGTTGTGCAGCTTTTATTCTATGTTTTCTTACTAGTAATTGTTTTATAGTTTTCAGTACAGAAATCTTTAACTTTCCTGGTTAAATTTACTCCTACTTTATTTTTTACTTTTTGATTCTATTGTGAATGAGATTGACTTCTTAGTTTTTTTCCATAGTTAATTGTTAGTGTAAAGAAATACTACTGAGTTTGTCTGTTGATTTTGTATCCTGCAGTTTTACTGAATTCCTGATCACTTCTAACAGTTTTTTGGTGGAGCCTTTAAAGTTTTCTCTATGTAAGATTATGTCATCAGCAAATAGAGACAATTTCACTTCTTCCTTTCTTATTTGGATGCCTTTTATTTCTTTTTCTTAATTGTTCTGGCTAGAACTGCCAGTACTATGTTAAGTAGAAATGGTGAGCGTGGGCACTTTTGTCCTCTTTCTGGTCTTACAGGGAAAACTTTCAACTTTTCATCATTAAATATGACATTAGCAGTGGGCTTTTTATATATATGACCTTTATTGTGTGAAGGTACATTCCTTCTATGCATAATTTCTTGAGAGTATTTATCATGAAAGGGTGTTGAATCTTGTTCAAATGCTTTATCTGCATCTATTGAGATGATTATATAGATTTTTTCCTTTATCTTGTTAATATGCCATATCACAATTATTGATTTGCATATGTTGAACCATCGTTGCATCACAGATGTAAGTCCCACTTGATAATGGTGAATGACAACTTAAAGCCTATTTTGTATGATATAAGCACATAACCACTCCTGCTCTCTTTTGCTTAAAATTTGCCTGAAATATCTTTTTTCATTCCTTCATTTTCAGTCTATGTGTATTCTCAAGGCTAAAGTGAGTCTCTTGTAGGCAGCATCTTGTTTTTTTTAAAAAATTATTTAGCTACTCTGTCTTTTCATTGGATAATTTAATCCACTTACATTTAAAGTAATTATTGATAGGTATCTTCAAGTTCACTAGTTCTTTCTTCTGCATGATTGAGTCTGCTGCTGAAACTATTGCATCTTTTCAGTCCTGCCATTGTATGCTTCAGCTCCAGGATTTCTGTTTTATTCTTTTTATGGTTTTTTATTTCTTTATGACACTTCTCATTTTGTTCATGAATTGTTTTCCTGATTCCATTTAGTTGTCTATCTGGGTTTTCACACATCTCATTGAGATTCTTTAGGATAATTATTTTGAATTCTTTTTCAGATAATTTGCATATGTTTATTAATTTGGGATTGATTATTGGAACTTCATAAGTTTCCTTTGGTGGTGTCAAGTTTGCCTTATTCTTTGTTACCATATAGCCTTGTGTTAGTATCTGCACATTTGAAGGCCCAAACCCCTCCTTCGGTCTTTACAGACTGGTTTTGGCAAGGTAAAATCTTCTGTTAGGTCTCTGGGCTGATGGGATAGCCTCCAGGATTGCACTGAGTGGGGTAGAATCCAAGTCCCATGGCTAATGCTGTGTTCACAGTAAACACCACAGTTGGTAGGTCTCTTACCAGGGGCTGTAGTAGGTGTGGGTTTTCTCTGGCCCCGAGTGGACTGAATGTGTCTAAGACTTTGATCTATGGAGCTGGTGCTGGGATAAATGTTGGCTTCAGGGTTGGCAAATGTTGGGCCTATTTCCAAATGTGCTGACTGGTGTGGCTTTCTCCAGGTCTCTGAGAGGTTTCTGTTGGATCACTGAATGGTCCCTGGACTAACCATACTGCCCTGATCTGTGGCTAAGATGGGCTGAAACTGAGACCCAGATTGGATCAGGATCCACAGCCAAAACTGAGATCTATAGGCCTGTCTTCAGGGACATAGATAGGTGTGTCTTCTGGTGATATCCTGGGTAAGCAAGCTTGCTGTCAAGCTGCAGATAAGAAAGGCTGGACCCAATTTATTGGGCCATTTTAAGATCCACAAAATGGGACAAAGGTCAGACCATCTGCCTACAGAGGCACTGTTGGAGGAGCCTCCCCTTGGGTCCCCAGGTGGGCAGAACTGCTCTTGGTCCAGAGATGAGAAATGCTGGGACTGAGATCCAGGATAATTTGAGGATCTGCTGTGAGACAGAAGTTGGCAATCCTGCCACAGAGAATCAGACAGGTATGTCTCCTGGGGGTACCATAGCTGGACAGACCTGCTTCTGAACTACAGCTGGGAGGGGCTGGAAAGAAGCTTCAGGGCTACTTCAGAATCTTCCATGGGACCAATATTGGCAAGCCTGACCCAGTGGCACTAGTGGATGAGACTCCCAGCAGATCCCTCTCCAGCTAGGATTGTTCACAAACCACAGCTGAAAGGAGCTATAGCTGAGATTCAGGGTTTTCAGGCTTTGCTGTGGGGTGAAGGCTTGCAAGCTTTTCGTAGTGGCACAGATGGGCTAGTCTCCCAGCAGTTTTCAGCATGAGCAGGATAACTCCAAGGCTGTGGCAGAGAGGGGCTGGGGCCCCACAGGACCCCTTCAGAATCTGCTGTGGGACAGAGGCTGGCAAGCCCAAACTGGTGGCACCAATGGGAAAGTGTCCCTCTGGATCCTTGTTATAGCATACCAAGCTGGAACCACATCTGAGGAGGGCTAGAATTAAGCTACAGGATAACTTTCAGGCCCACTGTCGAGACCAGTGTTTGGGGAAGATGGGTTTGTCTGCCAGGACACTGCTGTGCATGATTTCTCCTGGACCCCTAGTTGGATGGTTTTGGTACCAGGCTCAAGGCCACATGGGGCTGTAACAAAGCTCCTTGGGAAACAAGATTGTTTTGGGGTCTGAAGTTGGGATCACAGTCATGGGGATCTTCCACCTGGGTGCAGGTCTGCACTTGCCAAATGACCTTCCTAGGTCTTGGACACCACTGAGGAGTTACACCTTCTACCTGAATCCCAAGGCTCCCACACAGAGACTTTTGTCCATGGATGGGTGTAGAATTTGTGTTGTGAGAGGACACAAAGGGGTGACTACCTATTCTGCCATCTGCGTGACATCACTCCATCTGCACAGGTTTTATCTTTCCATTCTCAGATCCAGTATTTCCTTATCCAGTAATCTCTCCCTCACACAGCTATCCCACCTCCACTCACCCCACTGTCCACCAGGTTCTGGACCTCAGACCTTTCTTCTGCCAATTAAAATAATAAAACATTTGCATAGCTAATAAGAATAAAATCATCTTTCACTAGAAAACAAAAGAATGTTATGGAGAGTAAAAATCGGACAAATAAGTGGAGAGATAGTTCAAGTTAATAGGGTAAAATGTTCTATATTTTAAAGATGCCTATTCTGAAATTTTTATAGTAAAAACAATCCCATAACAAATTCTGTATTCTTGGTGTGTGGAAATTGATAAACCACTTCTAAAATTTACATAAAATTTAATGTCCAAGCAAATGAAGCCTCATTTGAGAAAGGACAAGGTGTGAAGTCAGACTCATTTATATGTGAAACACTTGGTTAATGATCATTGTAGCACTGCAGACCATGGGAAATTGTCTTTTTCATAATTATTCTTGGAAAAACTGGGCCTCTCCCTCCCATCATAAAAACACTCCTTCTGCGTGGACCTAAATTTGAAAGAGAAAGCATACACTGTTGGAAATATAGGACTGTATATGCATATTTTATATGCATATTTATATATTGTTCACATTTTGTATATGCATAATGTGTCTCGGTGATAAAGATGATGAGAAAATATGTGATACATTGTAATATTTTTGAAAGTTTAAATGAATTAACAAATGCTTGAAAAATATAACAAACTTGGCTCAAGACAATAAAAAAAAACCTTTTAAAAGAAACAAATGGGTCATTTAAAAAAATTTCCCCAAAGAATTAAAACCAAAAATGAAATCCTCTAGGCTCATCAAACATTAAATAAGAAAATGATCCCAATCTTATACAAAGTCTTCTAAGGAATATATGAGAAAAAAGAACATTTTCCAATTTATATAGTAAACTTTTGAAAGTGAATATGATGATGGACACAAAAACAAATGACAATAAGAGATCAATCACACTCATGGAAATAGATGGAAAATCCTCAAGAAAATATTAGCAAACTAAATTCAACAATGTATGAACAAAATAACATATCAAGACCAAGACGGTCTATCATTAAGAAATAAATTAATGTCCTCCACCATATTAATCCAAAGCATGGAAATCATATCATTATTTCAGTACATGTAGTAAAAAAGTGTCCAATAAGCTCAAGCTGCATTCATAATAAAACTTTTCAGATGTCTATGAAGAGAAAAAAAGTTTCTTTTTTTTTTTTTTATTATACTTTAGGTTTTAGGGTACATGTGCACAATGTGCAGGTTTGTTACATATGTATCCATGTGCCATGTTGATTTCCTGCACCCATTAACTCGTCATTTAGCATTAGGTATATCTCCTAATGCTGTCCCTCCCCCCTCCCCCAACCCCACAACAGTCCCCGGAGTGTGATGTTCCCCTTCCTGTGTCCATGAGTTCTCATTGTTCAATTCCCACCTATGAGTGAGAACATGCAGTGTTTGTTTTTTTCCCATGATAGTTTACTGAGAATGATGTTTTCCAGTTTCATCCATGTCCCTACAAAGGACATGAACTCATCATTTTTTATGGCTGCATAGTATTCCATGGTGTATATGTGCCACATTTTCTTAATCCAGTCTATTGTTGTTGGACATTTGGGTTGGTTCCAACTCTTGCTATTGTGAATAACAGTGTCACAATAAATACAATGTGCATGTGTCTTTATAGCAGCATGATTTATAGTCCTTGGGTATATACCCAGTAATGGGATGGCTGGGTCAAATGTATTTCTAGTTCGAGATCCCTGAGGAATCGCCACACTGACTTCCTGCCAATGGTTGAACTAGTTTACAGTCCCACCAACAGTGTAAAAGTGTTCCTATTTCTCCACATCCTCTCCAGCACCTGTTGTTTCCTGATTTTTTTTAATGATGGCCATTCTAACTGGTGTGAGATGGTATCTCACTGTGGTTTTGATTTGCATTTCTCTGATGGCCAGTGATGATGAGCATTTCTTCATGTGTTTTTTGGCTGCATAAATGTCTTCTTTTGAGAAGTGTCTGTTCATGTCCTTGGCCCACTTTTTGATGGGGTTGTTTGTTTTTCTTGTAAATTTGTTTGAGTTCATTGTAGATTCTGGATATTAGCCCTTTGTCAGATGAGTAGGTTGCAAAATTTTCTCCCATTCTGTAGGTTTCCTGTTCACTCTGATGGTAGTTTCTTTTGCTGTGCAGAAGCTCTTAGTTTAATTAGATCCCATTTGTCAATTTTGGCTTTTGTTGCCATTGCTTTGGTGTTTTAGACATGAAGTCCTGCCCACGCCTATGTCCTGAATGGTATTTCCTAGGTTTTCTTGTAGGATTTTAATGGTTTTAGGTCTAACATTTAAGTCTTTAATCCATCTTGAATTAATTTTTGTATAAGGTATAAGGAAGGGATCCAGTTTCAGCTTTCTACATATGGCTAGCCAGTTTTCCCAGCACCATTTATTAAATAGGGAATCCTTTCCCCATTTCTTGTTTTTGTCAGGTTTGTCAAAGATCAGATAGTTGTAGATAATGCGGCATTATTGCTGACCTCAGCTGCAGGTCTGTTGGAGTTTGCTAGAGGTCCACTCCAGACCCTGTTTGGCTGGGTGTCAGCAGTGGTGGCTGCAGAACAGCAGATTTTCGTGAGACCACAAATTCAGCTGTCTGATAGTTCCTCTGGAAGTTTTGTCTCAGAGGAGTAATCTCGGCCGGGAGTGAGGTGCCAGTCTGTCCCTACTGGGGTGCCTCCCAGTTAGGCTGCTCAGGGGTGAGGGACCCACTCCTTAGGAGGCAGTCTGTCTGTTCTCAGATCTCCAGCTGCTGGGGAGAACCACTACTCTCTTTCAAAGCTGTCAGTCAGACAGGGACATTTAAGTCTGTGGAGGTTCCTGCTGACTTTTGTTTGTCTGTGCCCTGCCCCCAGAGGTGGAGCCTACAGAGGCAGGCAGGCCTCCTTGAGCTGTGGTGGGCTCCACCCAGTTCGAGCTTCCTGGCTGCTTTGTTTACTTAAGCAAGCCTGGCACATGGCCTCCCTCCCCCCAGCCCGGCTGCCTTGCAGCTTGATCTCAGACTGCTGTGCTAGCAATCAAGCGAACTCAGTGGGCATGGGACCCTCCCGAGCCAGGTGCGGGACACAATCTCTAGTGTGCCATTTTCCAGGCCTGTTGGAAAAGCACAGTATTAGGGTGGACTGGACCCGAGCATTCCAGGTGCCGCCTGTTACCCCTTTCTTTGACTAAGAAAGGGGAATTTCGACCCTCGGCGTTCCCAAGTGAGGCAATGCCTGGCCCTGCTTCGGCTCGCGCACAGTGTGCTTCACCGACTGTCCTGCACCCACTGTTTGGCACTCCCTAGTGAGATGAAACCAGTACCTCAAGCAGAAATGCAGAAATCACCCGTCTTCTGTGTCGCTCAGGCTGGGAGCTGGAGACCGGAGCTGTTCCTATTCGGCCATCTTGGCTCCACCCCTGGAAAAAAAGTTTCTTAACTGAAGGACATCTTTAATAACTTTAATAAATGTCCACTAAATTTTGAAATATTGAAAGCTTTCCTTTCTGAGATTGAGAAATAGTTTCCCATGATTCTATTGGAGATCTTAATTTACTCAGTAAGGAAAGAATAATAAAAGTGTGAGAATTACAAATGAAGAAGCAAATCTGTCATTATTGGTAGGTGATTTGATTATGGACTAGAAAACCCAAAATAACTTATACATAAATTGTTAGACAAAAGTATCAATACTAGATGATATATGTATATGCATATACATACATCAACACACACATAAGATTTACAAACCAATATATAGGCAAAAGAGTGACAGAGAATGAGTAAATTAAAATGTACTACTAATAATGTCATCAGAAATCAGCGTGGGTCTAATCAAAAGATAGAAACTACATAGCAGGTTAAACAGGATGTTTAATACAAATAATTATTCAACTATGATCAGCTCTGAGATTTATGGAACCTTGATATGACACCATAGGGCTAGGGGAAAGTACGCAAGGAAGGAAACAGTTGGAAGGATCTCTCATGGCATAAGTTGTAGTTCATTCCACTGGTTTGGTAGAGAAGTTGTCTGGTTAGCCAGGCTGGTGCTGGTTTACAGTCCCTGGACAAGCAGAAGGCAGCCTTCCAGAGTGCAGGCAGGGAGGTGATGATCAGCAACTGGGTGGCTTGGGTATATGTGGGTGGGTAGATAGGGTGGGACCCCTCCAGGCAGCAGGTGCCCTGTACTGCACACGAGATGTGTGGAAGGTTTGCAGAGGGCTTGCAGCTCAGTGTGGACCCTTCAGGCCACAAGGGGTCCATGTGCTAGGGCCTGCACAGGGAGTCGGAGCTCTGGGCCAGGAGAGAGGCCTTCACGTGCACAGGCCCAGGTGAGAGGCCTTGGAGTGTGGGAGTGTTGAGAGGAATTGCGCTGTTGTTCCTGTGGGTAGGAAGCCTCCGGGGCCCTGGTTTCTGTATTAAGATGACTGTGGACAGATCATTGCCAGATGAAGGCTGCATGGTCACAGAGGGACCTTGAGTTCTGGGCCAGTGGTTGTAGCATAGCTCCAACTGATCGCCTTGCCCATACCACTCACTTACCCTGCCTCTGCTGGAAATGGAAGGAATGCCTCTTTCCCCTTCAGTGTTCCTCCACCGGCCTCTACTGAACAAGCTCACTTTCATCATGCTCACTTGAAAGGAGAAATGCTTAATGGAATTACGTTGTTTATCAAACAGCATATATCGAAGGATTCAGTCTAAGCAGAGAGGCAATAAATTGATAATGGATGAAAGTACATAGAATAAATCTTACACAGTAAAGACCTACATGGAAAAAAAAACCTATAACTTTTTTTAAGAGATACTCCTGTTATAGTTTGAATTGTGCCCCTCCCGACCACCATTCGTATGTTGAAGTTGTAACACCTAGTACCTCAGAATGTGGCCTTATTTGGAGATGGAGTCATTGAAGGTATAATTAGCAAGGCGAGGTCATTAAGATGGATCCTACTCCAGTACGACCAGTGTCCTCATTAAAAGGTGAAATTTGGTCACAGAGACAGACACACATAGAGGAAGGGCCCCATGAAGAGACACGCAAAGAAAATAGCCAACTACAAGCCAAAGAGAGAGGTCTCAGACAGATCCTTCCCTCATAGCCCTTAGAAGGAACCAAGTCTGCTGGCACCTTGATTTTGGACTTCTAGCCTCTATAACTGTGAGACAATATATTTGTGGTGTTTAAACCAACCAACTGTAGTACTTTGTTACGGCAGCCATAGCAAATGAATGGATTCTGGTACTGAGAAGTGGGGTGCTGCTGTAACAAATACCTAGAAATATGCACATGACATTGGGTTGCAGACTAATACAGATAGTAGTAAATGATAACTTCAATTAATAGAGAAATGTACTATGTTCACTGACTGTGAAACTTCATGTTGTAATAGTGTCAGTTCTCTCTGAATTATTTTAAAGATTCGATGGCACATGGATACATATGTAACAAACCTGCACATTGTGCACATGTACCCTAAAACCTAAAGTATAATAAAAAAAAAAAAAAAAGATTCGATGTGACCACAAACAAAATCCCAAGCAGTCGTTTTTGTGTGGCATTCGACAAGGTGATTCTAACTATGATACAGTGATGTGCAGGCCAAGAATTCCAAAGATTAAGAAAAAGGTAGGAGGAGTTTTACTAGTACAGGCAGTCCTCGCTTGGCACCTACTGGAGGACCATGAAACGACCATGCAAATTGAAACCATACCATGTGATCTCAATAACCATAGGGAAAGTTATGCTTGTTCTTTGATCTTTAAATATTTTGTCAAAATGTTAAAACTCTCTTACTTTCGGTTATACATGTATAAGAAAATTTAAAAAGTTGTAAAGCTAAGTGTCATTTAAAACATCAGACACATTGAGAATTAAAGTCTCAAATATCTATGGAGATCCTTTAATATCAAGGTTTTTTGCTATGTTCATAGCATCACCTCAAAATACTCTGAAGCTGGAAACAATAGAAATATTCCTCATTGTTAGAACTAGTTAATATATTTTGGAATGTTCATAGAATCAAATATATGCAGAAATAAAGTAAAGAAATTATGGCTACTAGCATCAAGATAAATGACTCTCATTAGAGTGAGCAAAAGTTGCAAATCGAAAGAAGTAAACAGTATAATTGCATGTTAAAAAGTTTAATAATAGGCAAAATGATAATGTTTAGGGGTGCAAATGAAGATTGTAGAAAGTATCAATGAAAGCAAAGTAGAGAGTTTTACAAAAGTCAGGAAAGGGGTACATTTAGATTTGATTGAATGGGATGTGTTCAGGAAGGGACATACTAGCGGTTTGTAAATTACAGGAAGTATTCTGTACTTTAGGTAGTGGTGTGTGCCCTATAGTTACTGTTTTCAGTGTGCATATAATTTATATGTTATGTTACTGATACATATTTAATAATATGTTTAAAATAAAAATGAAGACAGACTTAGAAGGAGCAGCCAGTGTGAAGAGACCTCAGGAAGCACCTGGGAGGCTGTAATGTTCTATTTCTTGACACACACACCCTTGTGTATATATATTAACATAAACGTGTGTAATACACTCCTTCATATTTCATGACAAAAATCTCCTGATATCCATATGCTTGTTTCTTGTATGTTTTCTTCTACAAATCATGAGAGAGGCTGTGAAATGTTTGAAAAACAATGTAGGCTTTAGCACAACAAAATGAATTGGAAGAATTTTCAATATCCTCTCTTCAGTTTGGGCTTTTGTTGTTGTCCCTGTTCTGCTCAGCAAACTAAAACATGGTGTTGAGTCTGAAACTTCCAGATAAGGCTGGGAGGACCAGCAAAAGGAAAAACTAGAGCTAGAAAGATGGGGATAAAGTCAGAGAAATGAACACAGACATGGTACATGCCAGCAATGCATCACGTTTTGATCAAGGTCCCTTATGCAGACTAAGGGTGGCAAAGGCACCTCATAGAAAAGCCTGGACTGCTCACTGCATTGCAGCCTGCACGGCAAGAAGCTCAATTGATGATTGCCAGGGATTCCTTTCTGGAACTACTAGCTCATCACGTCTTCCTGGAAGCATGACCTACATGACCTGGTGATGTCGCTGCTGCTTCCCATGTAGTAAATCTGATTGCCCAGACACTCTCAAAGAAGGATCAGTGGGAGGAGTCTGTGTTCTCTTGTTTGTGGGATGAAGCAATCTCACCTAATCACTTGGTTCTCGGTTGGTGTGGTGGGCTCCATGGAAAATTTACTGTTTCAGGGAGTTTTGTTGACGGATCCTTTGCCCATCTACCATCCTTGTGTGTCTTGAACGACTGCTGTTCTAGAGATTATTGTCATGTTTCGCCACTTTCATGAGGTGAGAGTGTTACCCCAAGCCTCAGCCTCACTGTCAACCCACCTCTCCTTCTTGCTAAGGTGGGAGCACACCCAAGGTTCCTGAAATGGTTAATATTAGTGTCACCTTGACTGGGTTGAGGGATGCCTCCGTGCCTGGTGATGCATTGTCTCTGGGTGTGCCTGTGAGGGTGTAGCCAGAGGCGATTGATGTGAATCAGTGGACTGGAAGGGGAAGAGCCCCCTTAATGTGGGTGGTTATCATCCAATCAGCTGCTGGTACAGTTAGAACAAATCAAGCAGAAGAAGGGGACTTTCTCTCTCTCTCTCTCTGTCTCTCTCTCTCTCTCTCTCCCCCCACATTTGGGAATGGGATACCATTTTCTTCTGCTTTGCTCGGACAGTCATCTCCAGGATCCATGGCCTTTGGACTCTGGGACTTGCACTAGCAGCCTCCCGGGAGATCTCAAGCCTTTAGCCTCAGACTGGGGACTGCAGTATTAGCTTCCCTGGGTTTGAAGTATTTGGGCTTGGACTGAGCTATGCTGTCGGCTTTTCCTATTCCCCAGATTGGGACTTCATCTCTGTAATCGTGTGAGCCCATTCTCCCTAATAAACTCTCTGCTACATATATACATATATATCTTATTGGTCCTGTCTTTGTCCCTCTGGAGAGCCCTGACTACTGCATTTCTCTAGGGCGCAGCTCACCCTCAGCTTTGGGATATGGCCCTCTGGAATCCTTCAAATTTTGAGACTGGGGCAGCTCCAGCTTCCCTTTTAAATATTGGAAGTAAATACTTAAATGATTCTTTTAGCTCCACATATTTTATTGCTTCTTTACAGAAGGACATATGCTTGCTTGAGATGCGGTAGATGTGGCCTGGGTGATCTGTAGGTGTAGAGGTTGTGGGTGGGTGAGCATAAGAACATACTTATCCCTGTTACTCTGTGATCCTGTGCCCTAGGGCTGTACTTTTTCCTTCCGCTTAGCTTTTTGGGCAGTGCTGATTAGAATGCAGGATGAATTTACATAGTGGGCTGCTCTGACTGGAATGGTTTAATACAGAAATGAGTGGGGAGTGTGGATGTGGGGGTGGAAAGAGACATGAATCTTATTTTCCAGATGAATCTGCATCCTTTATGCAATAGAGCTCTGCTTGCGTCTGAATAGTTGTCTTGACAACGCCACAATGAGTGTAAATCGATTTAAGAAAAAGACTGCTATGACAGTGGGGTCAACTTAGGAGCAGAGAAGGAACACACACACTGTTTTAATAGCTGGAGAGTGCGGAAACTAAGGGACTGTGGCTCCAGGAAACACACACTCAATTGCAACCTCATGCTTTCCACCCAGAGCCTCAATATCATATGTGTTATTCCACTGACCCCACTCACCTTCAGTGTCATAGTTCACAATGAAGATGCCTTTCACCTGCTTGGCTGGTTCCACTCATTTTTCATCGTTCCCAGATCCTCTGGGGAGAAGAAGCCAGGGATTTTGAAGAAGACTTCTATGTGAATTCATGTGGGTGAAGGATTACCCAGGTGCCGAGGCAAGAGACTGAAGGCACAAACTGTTTCAGTATAATAAAGAAAATAGTTAGAATAAGAATAGTTGTAATACAAATTAGATATAGAGATGACCATGGACATTATCAATCATTAGTATAGACATTATTAATCATTAGCTTTTAATATTACTCTTTGTTGTATTACTAATATAATCAAGGAATAACCGGTGGGTATAGGGTCAGGTGCTGAAGGGACATTGTGAGAAGTGACCAAGAAGGCAAGAGGTGAGCCCTCTGTCATGCCCACATAAGGGCCGTTTGAGGGCTCCTTGGTCAAGCGGTAATGCCAGTGTGGGAGGCACCGGTTAGCAACAGACCCATGAAAGTCTCCCTTTCCTTGGAGGAGTCAGGGAACACTCTGCTCCACAAGCTTCTTGTGGGAGGCTGGATATTATCCAGGCCTGCCCGCAGTTGTCTGGAGGCCTAAACCCCTCCCTGTGATGCTGTGCTTCAGTGGTCACACTCCTTGTCCACTTTCATGTTCCTCCCTTACTCCTGGTTCCTCTTTGAAGTTCTTAGAAGATAGTGGTAGAAGAAATAGTGAAAGTCTTAAAGTCTTTGATCTTTCTGATAAGTGCATAGAAGAAAACATCTGACGTATGTTGCCCTTCCCTCGCTTTCGTTTTTCGCTACCTAAAAGGGAAGGGCCCCTGTCCCATGATCATGTGACTTGCTTGACGTTATCAATCACTTGGACGACTCACCCTCCTTACCCTGCCCCCTTGTCTTGTATGCAATAAATATCAGCGCACCCAGCCATTTGGGGCCACTACCAGTCTCCGCGTCTTGGTGGTAGTGGTCCCCCAGGCCCAGCTGTTTTCTCTTTATCTCTTTTGTCTTGTGTCTTTATTTCTTATGATCTCTCGTCTCCGCACATGGAGAGAACACCTGCTAAACCCCATAGGGCTGGACCCTACAAATTCAAAGTCCCAGTGGCCTCACATTCCCATGGAATCCAGCTGAGGGTCAAAGTCAGGTGGAGAGGAGCCTCATGAACCCCTCATAGCCCTTTGCTCTTTCCTCTGGGGTGCAGCAAACAATATGTTTAGAACAGCAGAGGCTGCTGAGCCTAAGACTGAGAGGACGGCCAAAGGCTGGGAGACTGCTAAGCCTGTGGTCATGGCCAGAGACCAGGGAAGAGACAAAACTGAAAGATAGGATGCTAGGCCCTGACATTCATGCCATGGTCATTATCTGCCATAATATAAGCACTTGCTGAAAAACATTCAGATGGCAAAATGGGTGTAAAATGACGAATATCTCCTCATATTCTTCTGACCCTACACACCCCTGCAAGAGCTGTGGCTGCTATGCACACTCCAGCCTATGCTCCCTGTAGAGATAGATATTTAGATGAAGAAGTATAGACACACGAGAACATGTTTTCCTTTTCATTTTCCTTGTATAAGTTTATGTTCTACCCTACACATAAGGACGGTCCTATAGCAGGCTCCTTCCATATCAGGAACATTGACAGTGTCTCTGCAAAGTCTTGCCCAAACAGAGGCCTCTGCTCTGTGTGGCCCCTGCTCAATGGTGGCCAGGCGTAGCCCTGGCTGCTCTGCTCATCCCTGCTCAGTACTGAACTTCAAGGAAGACTCCCCCCTGTCAACCCTAGGGAGCTCCTGATAGAATATAGACTACCCCTTCCTTCACAAAGTATATTCAAGTCAGTCATTTCACTGGTCACTGAAAAGGATGTGGAGGACTCCTGCCATCCCCCACATGCCTGATTTACAATGATCTCTTATGGGAAAGGAGGAATCCTTTTGACCTGGAAGACTGGATTCTAGGAAACACTAACCTGTAGCCCAGAAAAACCTGCAGACCAGTAGGCTTGTTCTTCTCTCCCTCTAGCTGGGCCTGAGAGTGGCCAGGAGATGAAGTTTACCAGCCTGTTAACCAGGCACATAATGCCTGGGAGCTAGTCCTCCTGACATCTCCCATGATGTCTGAACTACGGAGTTCAGAATGCTTCCAGGTTGGTGAATACACCTATGAGTCAGGAGGGTGGCACACCCCTACTCTATGGGGACAGAAGCTCATTCACTCAGGATCCTTCCAGACCTCACCCTATGTATCTCTTCAAGGGCCGTTCATCTATATCCTTCATTATATAATAAGTTGGTAAATGTAACAAGTTTTTCCTGAGTTCTGTGAGTTCTCCTAGCAAATTATCAAAGCCAAGAGTCATAGGAACCCTGAATGATAGCCAGTTAGAAGTACAGCTGAAAACCTGCGGCTTAAGATTGGCATCTGGGGTGGGAGGGAGTCTTGTGGGACTGCACCCTTAAAGTGCGGGATCTGTGCTGACTCCAGTTAGTGATAGAATTGAACTGAATTGTAGGACATCCAGCCGGTGTCTGCAGATAATAGGAAAATTCGTTAATGTGTGAAAAACCCCCTCATTTGGTGGCCAGAACTGTTCTGTGTTGAGTGTGTGTAGTTTAAGGGGGAAAAAAGTACAAACTCCAACACTTAGCACATCAATTCACACACAACAGGTATTCAATCAATGTCTGATGAATAAATGATGAAATGGGCATTATGTCATCTATCAGGCGTTTATTCTCTCTCCATCCTTGCAAAGTTAAGGAAATCTGTCTGTATATCACTGAATTTTGTAGAAAAACAGACAGAGAAGGGGAAAGCTAGGATATAATCATCATACCATGTAATCAGCCCTAGCTCTAGCCCTAATCTTGATAATAACCACAACCCTAACTCTAAATACAACACCATAACAAGCCCTACACTAAACCTAGCCCTAAACCCTAACCCTAACACTAAACCCTAAACCAGATTCTGACCCTGACACTGATTCCCAATCTGATCTGTGACCAGCCTTGACTGATATCAGCTGGTCTTGACTGGCTTTCACAGGCTGTGACAGGGCATGGCAGGTTCTGACCAGTCTAGACCCATCTTGACTATCTGGGACTGATTATCCCAGCCATGACTGCAATTAACTGGTCTTGACTAGCCATGACCAGCTTTCACTGGCTGTGACTGGAATTGACCATATTTGACTGGCTTTGAGTGCCTGTGCCTGGCTTTGATCAGTCTTGTCTGGTTTTGACCATCTTTGACCAGGCTTGACCAGTCTGACCTGGCCATGACCAGCAGTGACCAGCCTTGACTGGCTGTTTCTGGCATGAGCCTGTTGCCTTCTGCCTGACTGAGTGCCAAGGACTCGGGGGCTGTGCAGCACTGGGGTGTAGGTGGAGGGGAGCAGAGTAGGAGAGAGAAAAGCCCTGTGGGAATACTCGAGGAGTGGGTGTCCCCAGGAGATCTCACTGGTGGGTTTATACCAGAAGGGCCTTGGGAATTATTTTCTCTTGCAGATGGGGAAATAGGTCCTGGGAGTGTGTATGCAACTGTCAGGGCAGGTGACAGAGGAGGGGGGTAGGAATGCCTGCCTGTCAGCCAAGAAGTCAGTCTCAAGGCACTGTTTTGTGCTTTGTTGTCCAGCTATGAAAGCCATCTCTCATGACCTTGGGCTTGGGCCCCAAGTGTTAATGTGGTAGCCAAGGCTCAGGAAGACTACAACTTGGCACCATGTCCTTTGAGGGACAAATCCTATGCACAGTGAAATAAATATAACAGTTGAGTATTTTGGAGGCAAATTCACTTGATATGAATTTTACTGCTTTAACCATTTTTTTTTCTACTTTAAGTTCTGGGATATATGTGCAGAACGTGCAGGTTTGTTACATAGGTATACATGTGCCATGGTGGTTTGCTGCACCTATCAACCCATCATCTAGGTTTTAAGCCCCACATGCTTTAGGTATTTGTCCTAATGCTCTCCCTCCCCTTGCCCCCCACCCTTGGCAGGCTCTGGTGTGTGTTGTTTCCCTCCCTGTGTCCATGTGTTCTCATTGTTCAGCTCCCACTTATGAGTGAAAACATGCACTGTTTGATTTTCTGTTCCTGTGTTAGTTTGCTGAGAATAATGGCTTCTGTTTTTAAGTATACAATTTGGTGAAATTTAACACCTTGACAGTGTTGTACAGCCACCTGTCTAGTTCCAGAGCTTTTTTATCACCTCCAAAGGGAACTCAGTACCCATTAGGATGTCCCTTCCCATTTCCCCCTCCTTCAGTCCCTGGAAGCTACTAATCTACTTCCTGAACTCTATTGATTTGCCCTTCTGGACATTCCATATAAATGGGGTCATACAGTATGTGCCTTTCGTGTCTTGTTTCTTTTACTTAACATGTTTTCAAGGTTCATCCATGTTATAACATACATCAGTACTTCATTCCTGTGTTCTTTCTGATTGAATACACTTAACATTTACCATTTAAACCATCTTAATTATACAGTTCTATGGCATTAACCACATTTACAGTGGTCATGTAACCATCACCACCATCCGTCTCCAGAACTTTTTTCATCATCCCCAACAGGAACTCTGTATTCACTAAACACTACTTCCTATTCCTCTCTCCTCCAGTCCCAGGAAACTACCTCTCTACTTGATGTCCCAGTGAATTGATTAGGTAGCTCAGATAAGTAGAAGAGTACAGCATTCGTCCTTCTGTGCCTAAGTTATTTCTCTGTGCATAATGACTCACGTTTCATCCATGTTGCAGTATGTATCAGAATTCCTTTTGTTTTTAAGGCAGAATAATATTATATACCACATTTTGTTTATCTACTTATCCATTGGTGGACACTCGTGTTGCCTCTAATTTTTGGCTATTGTGAATACTGCTGCTGTGCATATGGGTGCTTTTAGTTCTTTTGAGTCTATACCCATATATACCCATCCCTGCTTTTAGTTCTTTGGAGTGTATGCCCATATAACTGACAGGTTTGCATAATTCATCTCACTGAATCCTGGACAACCTGGGAAAGTTTTCTTCTATGCTGGTGTTAAAGACAAAGAATGTAATGCTAAGAGAGACCATGACCCAAGTCTGTGACCAAGGATCATAGGGTGACTGCAGGAGTTAGCTGGATTCCAAACTAAAATATTGCTGAGTTTTTGTGTTTCTCCATTTTGTGTTGCTGTAAAAGAATACCTGGGGCTGGGTAATTTATCAAGGAAAAAGGTTCATTTAGCTCATGGTTTTGCAGATTACACAAAAAGCATGGTGCCAGCATCTCTGTCTGGTGAGGCCTACGGAAGCTTTTACTCATTGTGGAAGGCAAGGGGAGCCAGCGTGTCACATGAGGAGAAAGACAGCAAGGGAGTGGGGGAAGATCTCAGACTCTTTTTAACAACTAGATCTCTTGTGAACTCATTACCATACAGAGGGCACCAAGCCATTCAGGAGGGATCTGCCCCCATGACCCAAACCCTCCTGCCAGGGGCCACCTCCAACATTGGAGATCACGTTTCAACATGAGATTTGGAGGGGACAAATAGCTAAACCATATCAGTTCTCATCATTTTCATAGTATATTATTAGGCCCTCTTGATTTCAAGTTCCAATGTGTGGTCAGCATTTCAATTAACATTTACATATATTTGGATATTAATTAGCATATTTAATACACAAAGTTTTTTTTACCAAGTGTTCCATATTTTATCTTTTATGATATTCACAAAGTTTCAGGTCATACCGATATTCTTGTTTTCTGTAGTTCCACTCCTATCTGAGCAACAGCCATTTTAACAATGCTACTTTGGAGGTTTTCTCGGATGAGAAAAAATATCTGGCCTGATATTGCAGGGGTGAAGGGAAGAGTCAGACTCTCAGTTAATCAGGGGTGAAGGGAAGAGTCAGACTCTCAGTTAATCTTGCCTAGATCTGGCCAATGTTTGTGGTAAAACATTTTTATTTCCTTCAATATGATATTATGAACTATGAGAACTTTCTTGCTGGACTAGTCTCTGATGAAGGTGAGACAGTTTGTTCCACAGTCTCCATGGCATCTGAACCCTAACCCATCATTTAATTTAATTTAGGAAAACTCTAAGTGTGTGATTACCAAAAAGCATTGAGAAACCTAAGTAAACATATCATAAAACATTCTTGTGGAAGGTTCATTTAAAAACTTTTATCTCATTTACATCTATTTTATTCATTTAATTTTAACAATTATGTTTAGGCAATTTTAGGAGACATTAGAAAAACCTAGTCACCATCACAAGTTAAATTTTTTATTAACTGTTTTTTATATTACTGTATATTAGGCAAGTATCGTAAAAGCAAGAACCTTACCATTAAGTACATGTATATTTTGTTGTTAGCTCAGAAGACAGTTATTTTTATTAAACCAACAATAACAATATAGTTTTATTTACCAAACGATTTATTCAAGTCACATAAACTTGAAAAAATATTTGGTCTTATTTATTTAATTTATGAGTACTCATTCAAGTTAATGTGGTACCACGTGTAAATAATATGCAAATATACGTATGACCATATACATATATGTAGACACAACATATAACATTCACATGTACACATGTATGTACCTAATAGCCAAAGAGATCAAGGGGTTTAGTGCAAAAGAGAGTAGTAGAGCCTCAGACTTGAATCTGTCCACTTACAACTCTCGGGGTTCCATGAGGAAAATCAAAGTTTCCTCCCCAAAAGAGAAACTTGTGTTGCCTTTTCTGTTTTACTTAAAGGATCCCAGGCAGTCAGAATTGTTTTTAGGTCCCCTCCTGTGGCATTGAAAGTTGCAAGGGGAAGGAGGGACACACAGAATAGCTGGAGAAGCAGACAGAGGGAGCAAATATGGTTAGCAGAGGTTTAAAAAGACAGGAATTCAGTTGACTGAGAAGGTTTTACAGAGAGAATAGAAGCCTTAAACAATATATATATATATATATATATACGTATACATACATAACCTAAATATCAGTTTGAATTAAGTCAGCTTTGGACTATAGAGCTCTTAAAAAAACTTTTAAAATCTCTTGTTAAAAGATTTTAGCTGGGATAAACAGCTGACATTTCTGTTTTGTTTTTTTTCTAGAGATACCTTCCCAAGTGAAAGCAATAAGCCTTAACCAAAGCTGTGACTTAACCAAGGATTCACAAGGCATCTCCAAACATGTAAGTGGGTACCCGCAAAATTAAAAGTCACACAAATATAAAATGAATAGGGACTGGTTTCCTGAGCAGAAATCAAACCCAAGCAAAGGCTGTGAAAGTGTGGAATTGGAACTACTGTACAACAAGGTTGAGCAGCGTTCATTATTAATCCTGCAGGGAATCCAGAGCAGGCAGTTTGAGCTCACAAAGATTTTAAATTTGTTTAGGTTAGATTTTTGCTCTTAATTGTGTCAAGATAATTTCTAGGGCTGGCCATGACACTATTGCATGTCTTTCTTTGAATTTGATCTTCCCATCAATTGTTTAGAATGAGAGATCTCAAAAGTCTTTTTATTTATTTATTTATTTATTTACTTATTTTATTATACTTTAAGTTCTAGGATACGTGTGCAGAACGTGCAGTTTCGTTACATAGGTATACATGTGCCATGGTGGTTCGCTGAACCCATCAACCCATCATCTTCATAGGTATTTCTCCTAATGCTATCCCTCCCGTTGCCCCCCACCCCCTGACTGGCCCTGTTTTGTGATGTTCCCCTCCCTGTGTCCATGTGTTCTTATTGTTCAACTCCCACTTATGAGTGAGAACATGCAGTGTTTGGTTTTCTGTTCCTGTGTTAGTTTGCTGAGAATGATGGTTTCCAGCTTCATCCATGTCCCTGCAAAGGACATGAACTCATCCTTTTTTATGGCTGCATAGTATTCCATGGTGTATATGTGCCACATTTTCTTTATCCAGTCTATCATCAATGGGCATTTGGGTTGGTTCCAAGCCTTTGCTATTGTAAATAGTGTTGCAATAAACATACATGTGCATGGGTCTTTAAGGTAGAATGATTTATAATCCTTTGGGTATATACCCAGTAATGGGATTGCTGGGTCAAAAAAATATTTCAGGAATCTAATTTAAAAGATTCACCTCCTGGCCATTGAATTTGCAATGCTGTACTCATTCCAATAGTGACTCAATCCAATAGCTTCTTCGTGGAAAGCCCAGCATGCAATATTCCAGGTTTAAAAAAAGATGTTCCCTGGAGAGAAGCAAACCCAAAGACCCCCTCCCCAAAAAATTCTCCCTGGAATAGGTTTAATTTTATGAGTACTCATTTGAGTTAATGTACCACATGTAGATAATATGCAAATATATATATGACCATATACATATATGTAGACAACATATAATATTCACATGTACACATGTATGTACTTAATAGCCAAAGAGATCAAGGAGATAGCAGAGGACTGTTGTTACCACAGATTGTCGAGGATGGTGTTTGCCTTTGGCAATCCAAAATTTGTGGGGGAGGGCGCCACTCACAGACCTTTTAATCTGTGACACTGCATAGGCCTGCCTGGGCTTGGACTTTCCTAGCACTAACTAAGCAACAAGGGTTAGGATGACAAAAGTCGAGTAGGAATGGAACTTTTTAAGACAAACTTTCCTGAGAGCTTGACATATTCGAAACAAAATGTCTTGGATTTTCAGCCTTTTTGAGACTGGCCACCCAATGGGACTCGAAAATTATGCTGCCTGGATGGCACAGACCAAGAGAGTCCTTCCACTTGGTCACAAGTCAAGCTTTCAAGGACATCAAACAAGATGAGAGAGAACCTAAAATGATACCCCTCTTCATGACAGAAGGACACCCAAAGACAAAGACAAAGACAAAGGAAGAGACTATTTCTGGTAGAAAAGGGACCAAACACTATGAATATTCAAACCACAAAATACCAAAAAGTACACCAGAGTCACTAGAACAAGACGAGTTAAACAAATCCTTTCCTCCCATTAATCAAGACTTTGGAGAAGAAAAAGAAACAAATAACAATATTTACCATCCAATTGACCAGATTCCACAGAGAGACAGAGGCCTGGAGCCTGACTGGTAAGAAATCCTTACCCTTTTGATGGCTCATCAGGACCTGGATTCACTTGGCTGTGGGTCAGGAGAGCAGAGCCTGCTCACAGCGTCAAGCTGTAGGAACCAAGGGAAAGTGTCCCCTTCGCCCTCGGAAGGTTCACTAAAAAATCAACTCACAAATGACAGATTAATTGCAGCAAAGGCATAGAAACTTTACTGATGTGTACACAGGGAACATCACAGCGTGATGACTCAACCACCTAATGACCTGAGGAAGCTTATATACCATCCCGAGATTATAGCAAAAACGTTGGCTTAGGGAATGGCCATAAACAGGTGATAGTGGTAAAACAGGTTATAGTGGCAAGACAGGTTATGGGAGAGAGAGAAGAGGAGGCTGGCTAGCAAGGGTGGTCTTGTTATGTAGAAGAACTCTCACAGGTAGGTAGCAGCCCTCAGAGTAAATAGATGGTAAATGTTGCTTTCCAATCATTAAGGCATCAGAATCTTAGTTCCTCTCTCCTAGGTCCAGACAAGGGAAGGCTTGGCTGAGTTCATGCAAATTTTCTACACATGCAAGTTTTCCCCACAAAAGACAGCTTTGCAGGGCTACTTCTTCTTGCTGGCTGTCTTTATATAATCTCCAATTATATCAAAGAAATATATTTTGGGGGCTAGGCGTGGTGGCTCACACCCATAATCCCAGCACTTTGGGAGGCCGAGGCAGGTGAATCATGAGGTCAGGAGATTGAGACCATCCTGGCTAACACAGTGAAACCCCATCTCTACTAAAAATACAAAAAAATTAGCCAAGCATGGTGGCACGTGCCTGTAGTCCCAGCTACTCAGGAGACTGAGGCAGGAGAATTGTTTGAACCTGGGAGGAGGAGGTTGCAGTGAGCTGAGATGGCACCACTGCACTCCAGCCTGGGTGACAGAGCAAGACTCTGTCTCAAAAAAAAAAAAAAAAAAAATATATTTTGGGGCAAAATTTTTTTCCTTTTGATATTCTGAATTATGGGAACTTTCCTGCTGAACTACTGTTTTTCAGTGAAGGTTCATGGGGCCAAGAATTTGCCATCCATCAGGGGGCGACAGAGGCAGCCATTTGGTTCATTGAGATGCGTTGCAATTTCAGTGTTGGATGTGTACTTGCCCTAAGTCCCATAACAAAGCTTTGATATAATAATCATACCTTTTTACTGCATTTCAATATCCATAAATATTAATAAGTCATCTGAACAATTATCTGTTTCCTGTACTAATTGTTAATTGTATAAACAAATTTGTTTTAAATATTTATATAGATTGTCAGGATGTGGACTGTGACATTTTATCAGTTAACTGTATTGACTGATCATGTACACATCAGTGTCTAAACCTAAAATATCTTGCAACGGGTCTATATATATATATATACACACATAAACATACACACACACATACACACACACACAGGTAAGAATACAACAAGGTAATATACTCTCCATTCAATTCTTATGAAATTTTAATGATCAATTTTCTTTCAATTTGGCTTTCACTCAGCATTTCTCTACTAATTATCCCAAATATGGACTTGGTATTCAGCTACTATTTTCTTGCTTTATAAATTGAGGGTTATTCTCACAGATGATTTGCCAAGTAACTTTTCTTTTGTCTTTTGAAGAATGACATTATGAAATTTTCATAATATGAAATTTCATGATCCTTTAAGGATTTAGCTGCACAAAGTCTTAGAAAATGTGGTAAGAGTGGGCTTTGGGTGAATGGGTTGAGAGAATGTGTATGCAATCCCCCAGACACCCTAGAGTCTGCTGTGTCCCCAAGAGAGCAGACTAGATGGCAGCCAACTGGGGTGGACCGGAAGGGAGAGGGCAGCCAGCAGGAGCACTCAGTGTCAGGGGGCCATGGTCAGCACTGTGGTCCTTGTTCTAAGGCCAGTGGGAAACCATTGGCAAAGTTAAGTCAGGAGAGTGACATGACAAAATTTGTGTTTGTAAAGGAGTATTTAACCACTATCAGGTTGAAATCACCAGAGGCGGGTGGGTGGGTCTGTGCTGCTCCTGGTGGGCTACACTGAGGAGAGAGCACAGCATCAGCCCTGGGTGTTCCTGTGGTGAATGATGGGTCTTCATCTGCTCAGGAGAAGATGGTGGGAAGGCCCAGCTTGGAGTCACCTCTGCTCTTTAGATCTGCCAAGGTTGTGAAATGAAGGGATGATCTGAAGAACAGTTTCAGAAAAAGAAAACTGGATCTGAATAAAAAGAGACATTTGTCTCTCAGTCCAGGCAGCGAGTGAAGTAGGTCTGAAGATTGGATTATGTAACTGGGATAGGCCCCAAGAAGATTTTCATCTTACTGGTGAAAGGGCCTACAAGACGGTGGGAAAAATTCCTGCTAAATTGATTAAATCCATTCCAATGCTCCTTCCAGAAAAAAAGTAACCGGAAGGCTATTCTGTGATGCGTTCAGAAAGAAAACCTGTTTGTGACTATTTTGACTGATTTTTAAAAACTTGCCAACAAAACTCTGGTGTCAAAGATCTAACTGATGATACAGTAAATTTTTTAAATTCACTTTTCCTTTCAGGTCTCAATGAAGCCCTTAGTGCTTTAGCTAAACAATATAATTCCTACTAAGCTTCTAAGAGACCCCAGGAAATAGCTTCCCTGGCTGAATGCCTCTCAAAAACCATGCAAAAAGAAAAAGAGGCTAAAGCAGAAATGAGGAAAAGACTGCTAAACTTGTGGCCTTACATATTCAACAACTCAAAGCCTCACATCAGCAAGTCCCACAAAATAGACAGAAAGCAGTCACTTTGTCTACTTCAAGGGGCATGATTTGCTTTTCCTGTAAAGGTCCTGACTATATAAAATGAGATTGGGAAAAATACAAACAATGGCTTCAGAAATACCCAAGTAAGGCAGGGAACCCCTCCTAAAACTGAGGACTCTCTGGGGGAAATTAGGGGGATTTTTTCCTTTCCTAACTAAGTAGAAGTTGGTCTTAAAATCAACAGCAAATTGATCCGAGCTCTAGTCAACACTGGAGCTCTGCTCTTGGTGCTTACCCTCAACTCCTTTTCAGACCCCCCTCCTTAGAGTAATCAAACTATTGAAATAGTGAGGGTCACTAACCAAACTATGACCGTCTTTAAGTCTGAATCAGTTTCTTATCAATTAGAGGCCCCTTGCCGGCCAACACAGTTTGCTGTTGTCCTCTCTGCCCCAATCCACCTGATAGTGAGAGACATTCTCAAAGACACCAAGCCCACATTTGTTTCACCCAGAAGGGAGATATCGTCTTAGAAGGCTCCCCAGCCAAGGTTTCAGCCTCCAGTGTCACTCACATCTTCTCCCTGCTAGTTTCTAGCTATGCAGTTGTCACTGAACACCCAGTTCTAAAACAACTGCCTGAAACTCTTTAGGTGAAAGTGGATACAGTTGTTGGCCTGTTCCATTCAGCATCGCTTATTTCTATACAGATAGACACTAACAGTCCTTTTCCAAATTTGAAACAATGTTCCCTCAATTCT
>JAKGGE010002819.1:0-13792 GCA_023748175.1 Hoolock leuconedys | reverse complement strand
TCCCTTTTCAAATTTGAAACAGGGAATGTTCCCTCAATTCTGAAACTTAGGCTGAAGAGCCTGCCCGGCCACCCATCGTCTGGGAAGTGAGGAGCCGGCCCATCCCGCCTGGGAAGTGAGTGAGTGCTCTGCCCGTCAGCCTGCTCAGTGAGGGAGCCACTGCCCGGGCACCCATCCCCTGGGAGGTGAGTGGTTTCCGCCCCACCGCCCATGTGTGGGAGGAAGTGAGTATCACTTCTGCCTGGCTCCCCCTGTTCAAAGAAGTGAGTGAGCCCCTCTGCCCGGGTCAGCCTGGGAAGCAGGAGCCTGCTCCGCCACCCACTGTCTTCAAGTGAGAGCACCTCCCGACCACCCATTGTCTGGGAAGTGAGGAGAGCCTCACCCGGCCACCCATCTGCCTGGGAAGTGAGTGAGCCTCCTGCCCAGCCGCCTTGCCAGGAAGTGAGGAGACGCCTCTACCCGGCCACCCATTGTCTGGGAAATGAGGAGCCCCGCCACCATCGCCTGGGAAGTGGCAGCCTGCCCGCCTCGCCTGGGAAGTGAGGGCACCCATGTTCGGACACACACCGCCTGGGAAGTGAGGAGCCTCCGTCCGCCATCCTGTCTGGGAAGTGAGGAGCCTGCCCGGACACCCATCATCTGGGAGGCGAGGAGGGCTCCCGTCCGGGTCAGCCTGGCCTGGGAGGAAGTGAGGAGCGCCTCTGCCCGGCCACCCCGTCTGGGAAGAAGTGAGGGACGCCCTCCCCAGCTGCCCTGTCTGGGATGTGAGGAGCACCTCTGCCCGGACACCCATCGCCTGGGAGGTGAGGGAGCGCAACTGCCCGGCTACCCATCGTCTGGGAGGAGGAGCCCGCCTCGCCACCCATCAGGTGTGGGAGGAGGAGCGCCCCGCCCGCCACCATCGCCTGGGAGGTGAGAGAGCCTCTGCCCTGCCACCCATCGTCTGGGAGGTGAGGAGCTTACTCCGTCCTGTCTGGGAGGAAGGGAGTAGTGCCTCTGCCCGGCCACCCTGCCTGGGAAGAAGTGAGAGCCTGCCCGGCCGCCCCATCTGGGAAGTGAGTAGCCTCTGCCCTCGGTCAGCCTGGCCCGTGAAGAAGTGAGGACCGCCTCAGCCCGGGCGCCCCCATCCGGGAAGCAGTGAGAGACCCTGACCGGGTGGCCGGCCCGGGAAGAACTGAGGAGGCCTTCTGCTCCAGCCCCCGCCTGGGAGGTGAGGAGCCTGCTCGGACACCCATCACCCGGGAAGTGAGGAGCCTGCCCGGCCACCCATCGTCTGGGAAGGAGGAGCCTGCCCGGCCGCCCCATCTGGAAGTGAGAGCCTCAAGACCGCCGCCCCATCTGGGAAGTGAGGAGCTGCCACTGCCCGCCATCCTGTCTGGGAAGTGAGGAGCCACTCGGCCACCAATCGCCTGGGAAGTGAGGTGCTCTGCCCTGCCGCCCTTACCTGGGAGGTGAGTAGCCTGCACGGCCACCCAACCGTCTGGGAGGTGAGGAGCCTGTCTCGCCACCCATCGCCTGGGAGGTGAGGAGCGCTCTCTGCCCCTGACACCCATCATCTGGGAGATGAGGAACGCCTCTGCCCGGCTACCCATCGTCTGGGAGAGATGAGGAACGCCGTCTCGCCACCCATCGCCCAGAGGTGAGGAGCGCCCAGCTCCGCCGGGCCCCATCTGGGAAGTGAGGAGCACCTCTGCCCGCCGCCCCATCTGGGAGAAGTGCGGAGGGAGCACCCCTGTGCCCGGGCCGGCCTCCCATCTGGGAGGTGAGGAGCCTCTGTCCGCCTGGGTCTCCAGATGGGAAGTTGAGGAGCCGCCTCACCCAGCCGTACCATCTGAAGTGAGGAGCCACCCGTCGCCTGTCTGGGAGGAAGTGGAGTCACCGGGTCACCGTCTGGAAATGTAGAGCCTCATCCGCACACCCATCTGCCCGGGAAGGAGGGTTTCCCCTGCCCGGCCATCCTGTCTGGGAAGTGAGAGCCAACCTCCGTCTGCCACCCATAGCCTGGGAGGTGAGGAGCCTGTCCGCCACCCATCGCGGTGGGAGGTGAGGAGGCCCCGCCTGGCCACCCATCGCCTGGGAGGTGAGGAGTCAGCCTCCGTCTGCCACCCACTCCGCCTGGGAGAGGGGAGCCTCTCCCCGTCCGGGCCTGCCTGGGAAGAAGTGAGTAGTGCCTCCTGCCCGTCCACCCCTGCCTGGGAAGAAGTGAGGGAGTTTCCTGTCTCGCCCATCTGGGAAGTGAGAAGGCCTCCTGCCCAGTCAGCCTGGCCCAGGAAGAAGAGGACCGGCCTGTCTGGCCTATCCCGAAGAAGAAGGCGAGGAGACCCCTGACTGTCAGCCTGTCCGGGAAGAACCGAGGAGCCTGCCCAGCCCCTGGCTCACAGGTGAGGAGCCTGTCCGGACACCCATCTGTCTGGAAGCAAGAGGGAGCCTGTCTGGCCACCCACCCAGCGAGGGAGCCTGTCCGGCCGCCCCATCTGGGAGGGAGGGAGTCTCCTGCCTGGCTTCCTCTGCCCCATCTGGGAAGTGAGAGCCCACTGCCCGGCCATCCTGTCTGGGAAGTGAGGAGCACTCTGCCCAGCCACCCATAGCCTGGGAGGTGAGGAGCCTCTGCCTCGGCCACCCATCGCGGTGGGAGGTGAGAGCGCCCGCCTGGCTGGGCCCATCGTCTGGGAGGTGAGGAGCCTCTGCCCTGCCACCCACGCCTGGGAGGTGAGAGCGCCCCGCCCTACCTGGCCTGGGAAGAAGTGAGTAGTGCCTCTGCCTGGCCCACCTGCCTGGGAAGAAGTGAGGAGCCTGCCCGCCGGGCCCCATCTGGGAAGTGAGTATGCCTCTGCCCGGCCGCCTCGTCCAGGAAGAAGTGAGGAGCGCTTCTGCTCATGCCTCTATCCTGGAAGAAGTGTGAGCACCTCTGACCAGTCAGCCTCCCCGTCCTGGGAAGAACTGAGGAGCGCCTGCCCAGCCTCCAGCTCATGGTAGGTGAGGAGCCTGCCCGACACCCATCGCCCTGAAGTGAGGAGCCTCTGCCCGGCCACCCATCGCCTGGGAAGGAGGAGCGCCTCTGCCCGGGCAGCCCCCATCTGGGAAGTGAGGAGCCTGCCTGGTCAGCCTCCCCATCTGGGAAGTGAGCCACTGCCCGCCATCCTGTCTGGTAAGTGAGGAGCCACTCTGCCCGGCCACCACCTGCCTGGGAAGTGAGGTGCGCCTGCCCTCGGGCCTCCCATCTGGGAGGTGAGTAGCTTCTGCACGGCCACCAACCATCTGGGAGGTGAGGGAGCGCCTCCTGCCCGCCACCCCATCTGCCTGGGAGGCAGGAGGTCACTTCTGTCTGCCACCATCTGCCCACTGGGAGGTGAGGGTTTCCCGCCCCGGCTACACTCCATCAAGGTTCGGGAGATGAGGAACGCCTCCTGCCCGGCCACCATCGTCTACAGAGCAGGAACGCCTCTGCCCGCCACCCATCATCTGGGAGGTGAGAGCCAGCCCGGTCACCCCATCTGGGAAGTGAGGCACCCCTCTGCCCGCCGCCCCGCCTGGGAAGCGGAGGAGCCTGCCCAGCCATCCCATTTCCGAGTGAGAGCCTCTGCCCGGCCGCCTGCTCCGGAAACGCAGGAGCCCTCTGCCCGCCACCCATCGCCTGGGAAGTGAGGATCGCTTCTGCCCGCCGCCTAGTTCGAGAAGTGAGGATGCCCTGCCCAGCCACCCATCGCCTTCTCGGGAAGTGAGGAGCCTGCCCGCCATCCTGTTCGGGAAGTGAGAGCCACTGACCTGCCACCCATCTTCTGAGAGGTGAGGAGTGCCTATGCCCGGCCGCCCCGTCAGGGAGGAAGTGAGGAGCGCCTCTGCCCGGCCACACCCTCTGAGAGGAAGTGAGGAGCGCCTCTGCCCGGCCGCCAGTCCAGAAAGAATTGAGGAGCGCCTCTGCCTGGGCGCCCCATCTGGGAAGAAGTGAGGAGCCTCTGTCTGGTGCCAGGGCAGAAGGGATGAGCACCTCCGGCCCAGCCACCCATCGCCTGGGAGGTGAGTAGCGCCTGCCCGCCACCCCATCTGGTGGTGCAGGATGCCCCTGCGCCTCCAAGTCACTCTCTTGGAAGGCGTGAGGAGCTTCACCCCGCCTCGGCCCTGAAAGATGTGAGCCTCTCCTGCCCAGGCTCTGTCCCGAAGAAAGCAGGAGTGCCCTCTGCCCGGGCTTCCCCGCCCGGGGAAAGGAGGAGAGCGCCTGCCCAGCCACCCATCGCCTGGGAGGTGAGGAGCCTGCCCGGCCACCCATCACCAGCGAGGAGCCTGCCCGGCTCCGGGCTCCCTGTGAGCAAGTGCGGAAGTGAGGAGCCGCCCGGGCCACCCCATCTGGGAAGTGAGGAGGCCCGTCAGCCTGCCTGGGAGGAAGTGAGGATTCACCAGCCTGCCTGGGAAATGGGGGAGCCTCTACCCGCCACACCATCGCCTGGGAAGTGAGGAGCCTGCCCGGCCATGGTCCTGTCTGGGAAGTGAGTGGAGCACCTCCTTGCTCCAGCCAGCCTGGGAGGTGAGGGCCTCCTGCCCCGCCCCTCACCCATCGGGAGGTGAGGAGCCCCGCCTCGCCACCCGCCTGGCTGGGAGGTGAGGAGCCTCTGCCCGCTGCCACACTGCCTGGGAGGTGAGGAGCGCTCACCCTGTCCGGCCTGGGCCCAGGAAGCAGGAGCGATCTGGGTTCGGGCCGCCTGGCCTGGGAAGTGAGAGGAGCGCTTCACCCGCCATCCCGCCTGGGATAGGAGTGCCCATGCCCCGGCCATCCTGTCTGGGAAGTGAGGAGCACCTCTGCCCAGCCACCCATCGCCTGGGAGGTGAGAGCCTGTCCGGCCTGGGGTTCTCAGAGCGGGAAGTGAGGAGCCTCTGCCCCGCCTGCCTGTGAAGTGAGGGAGCGCCACTGCCCGGGTCAGCCTGGCTCCAGCTGGGAGCTCTGCCCGCCACCCATCGTCCGGGAAGCAGAGCCTGCCTCGCCATCCCGTCTGGGAAGTGAGGAGCCTCTGCCCGGCCACCCATCGACTGGGAGGCAGCGCCTCTGCCCAGCCACCCACCGCCCGGGAGGTGAGCCTGCCCGCCACCATCGCCTGGGAGGTGAGGTTTCCCGCCCAGGCACCCACTGCCTGGGAAGGTGAGCCTGCCCGCTGCCTGGGATGTGAGGAGCGCCGCTGTCCTCGGTCACTTCTGTCTGGGAAGTGAGGAGCACCTCTGCCCGTCCACGCATCATCTGGGAAGTGAGTAGCACCTCCTGCCCGCCATCCCGCCTGGGAAGGAGGCCGCCCGGCCACCCATTGTGTGGGGAGGTGAGGAGCCGCCCGGCCGCCCCTGGGAGTGAAGTTTTTTTTAGGAGGCCTTCTGCCCGGCCACCCTGTCTGGGGAAGAAGTGAGTAGCGCTCTGCCCGGCCCACCCGCCTGGGAAGAAGTGAGAGCCTGCCCAGCCTGGGAGGAGAGGAGCGCCTCTGCCCGGACACCCGGCCTGCTCAAAGTGAGGAGCCTGCCCGCCACCCATCGCCTGGGAAGGAGAGCGCCTGCCCCCATCTGGGAAGTGAGAGCCTGCCTCGGGCGACCCCATCTGGGAAGTGAGGAGCCACCACCCGCCATCCTGTCTGGGAAGTGAGGAGCCTGGGCTCGGCCACCACCGCCTGGGAAGTGAGGTGCTTCTGCCCCGCCGCCTAGTCTGGTGCAGTAGCCAGCCTGCACGGCCACCAACCGGGTCTGGGAGGTGAGGAGCTGCCCGGCCACCCATCGCCTGGGAGGTGAGGAGCCACCTCGCCACCGGGATCGCCTGCTGGGAGGTGAGGAGCCTGCCTGGGACACCTGCCTGGTGATGAGGGAACGCCTGGCCCGCTGCCACCATCGCCTGGGAGGGAGGATGCAGCCTCAGCCCGGCCGCCCCATCTGGGAAGTGAGGAGCACCTCTGCCCGGCCGCCTCGCCTGGGAAGTGAGAGCCGCCTGCCCAGCCATCCCATCTGGAAGTGAGGAGCGCCTCGGGCCGCCCCGGCTCTCAAATGAGGGAGCGCCTCTGCCCGCCACCCATCGCCTGCTGGGAAGTGAGGGATCGCTTCTGCCCGGCCAGGCCTCAGTAGAAGTGAGGAGCTCTGCCCAGCCAGCACCCATCAGTCTCGAAGTGAGGAGCTCTGCCCGCCATCTGTTCTGAAGAGGAGCCACTGACCCAACACCCATCTTCTGAGAGGTGAGGAGTGCCACCAGCAGTGCCCGCCGCCTGGGCCAGGGGAGGAAGTGAGGAGCCTGTCTCGCCACCCCTCTTGAGAGGGGAAGTGAGGGCCTGCCCGGCCGCCAGTCCAGAAAGAATTGAGGAGCGCCTCTGCCTGGGCGCCCCATCTGGGAAGAAGTGAGGAGCGCCTCTGCCCGGGTGCCCCATCCGGGAAGAAGTGATGAGCACCTCTGCCCAGCCACCCATCGTCTGGGAGGTGAGTAACGCTTTCTGCCCGGGCTGGACCCATTTCTGGGTGGTGAGGAGCTCTGTGCCCTGCCGCCTCTTCTTGGAAGTGAGGAGCCTGGCCTCGCCATCCCGTTCAAAGCCAAGAGTGCCTATGCCCGGGCTATCCTGTCTGGGAAGTGAGGAGTACCTCTGCCCAGCCACCCATCAAGCCTGGGAGGTGAGAGCGCCGTCTGCCTAAGCCCCGTGAGTGGAAGTGAGGAGCGCCTGTCTCGCCGGGCCTGCCTGGGAAGTGAGGAGCGCGACTGCCCGGCTGCCCCGGGTTTGGGAAGTGGGGAGCTCTGCCCAGCCACCCACCGCCTGGGAAGGAGCCTCTGCCCGCCATCCTGTCTGGGAAGTGAGGAGCGCCTCTGCCCGCCACCCATCGGGCTGGGAGGTGAGGAGCCTGCCCTGCCACCCATCGTCTGGGAGGTGAGAGTGCCCCCACCCGTCCACCCCGTCTAGGGAAGTGAGGAGCGATCTCGTCCGCCTGGCCTGGGAAGTGAGGAGTGCCTCTGCCCGCCATCCCGGCCTGGGAAGTTAGGAGGCCTCCATGCCCGCCATCCCGTCTGGGAAGTGAGGAGCACTTGCCCAGCCACCATCATCTGGGAGGTGAGGAGCCTGCCCTGGGCTCCTGCCTGGTATGGGAAGTGAGGAGCCTCTGCCCGGGCCGCCTGTCTGGGAGGTGAGGAGCGCACGTTCCGCCGCCTGCCTGGCGGGGAGCCTGCCCGGCCACCCATCTACCTGGGAAGCCTGCCCCGCCATCCTGTCTGGGAAGTGAGGAGAGCTGCCCCGCCACCCATCACTGGGAGGTGAGGAGCCTTCGCCCGGGCCACCACTGCCTGGGAGGTGAGGAGCGCCTGCCTGGCCACCCATCGCTCTGGGAGGAGGAGCCTGCCCGGCACCCATCGCCTCGGGGAAGTGAGGAGCCTCATGCCCGGCCGCCTCTGCCTGGGATGTGAGGAGCCATGTCTCGGCCTCTCGTCTGGGAAGTGAGGAGCCTGTCTCGGGCCACCATCATCTGGGAAGTGAGGAGCACCTCTGCCCGGGCCATCCCGCCTGGGAAGTGAGGTGCTGCCCGCCAACCCATCGTGGGTGGGAGGTGAGGAGCGCCTGCCCGCCGCCTCCCCTCTGGAGGAAGTGAGGGAGGGCCTCCGCCACCCTGTCTGGGAAGAAGTGAGTAGTGCCTCTGCTCCGCCCACCCCGCTTGAAGAAGTGAGAGCGCCTCTGGCCCGGCCGCCCATCTGGGAAGTGAGTAGCTCTGCCCGGCCGCCTGGCCCAGGAAGAAGTGAGGGGACCGGCCCCGTTCGGCGCCTATCCGGGAAAAGAAGTGAGGAGCACCTCTGACCGGCCACCAGTCTGGGAAGAAACCTGAGGGAGCTCTGCCCAGCCCCCCGGCCTGGGAGGTGAGGAGCGCCTCTCACCCGGACACCCATCGCCTGGGAAGTGAGAGCCTGCCCGGCCCATCGTCCGGGAGGTGAGGGAGCCTGCCCGGCCGCCCCAGCCTGCCTGGGAGGTGAGGGAGCCCCGCCCAGCCTACCTGCCTGGGAGGCTAGGAGCTTCTGCCCGCCACTGCCTGGGAGGTGTGAGGAGCCTGCCCGCCACCCTGCCTGGGAGGTGAGGGAGCCTGTCCGCCGCCTGCCTGGGAATTCATGGAGCCCTGCCCGGCCGCCTCTGGAAGTGCGGAGCTCTCTGCCCGGCCGCCCCAATCGCCTGTAGCTGCAGGGAGCCTCTGGCCCGACCACCCACCCACCGTCTCTCGGAAGGCGGAGGAGGCCTGCCCGACCACCCCTGTCTGGGAAGTGAGAGCACCTGTGCCCGCCACCTGTCTGGGAAGTGAGGAGCACTCCTGTCTGCCACCCACCATCTGGAAGGAGGGATGCCGTCTCGCACCACCCACCGCCTGGGAAGTGAGGGAGCGCCTCTGTCTGCTTCACCCATTTGGGAAGTGAGGAGCCTGTCCGGGTCAGCCTGCCTGGGAGAAGTGAGGAGCCCGTCTGCCTGGCCTGGGAAGAAGCGAGAGCCTCCGTCTGCCTGGGAACTGAGGAGCTGCCTGTCACCTGTCCTGGGAAGAAGTGAAGATGCCTCTGCCCTGGCACCCCGTCCGGGAAGAAGGGGAGGAGCCGCCTCCTGTCTCGGCACCCCGTCCTGGGAAGAAGAAGTGAGGAGCCCCTGTCTCGGGTCACCGGGCCCCATCCTGAAGAGAAGTGAGGACGCCTCCAACCGGGTCAGCCCCATCTGGGATGTGTGAGGGAGCACCCCTGTCTCGCCACCCACTGCCTGGGAAGTGAGGGAGGCCTCTACCCGGCCACCCATCGGCCTGGGAAGTGAGGAGGCTCCGGTACCCATCGTCTGGGAAGTGAGGAGGCCCCTCTGCCCAATGGGGCCTGGCTCCAGGAAGCCGAGGAGGCCTGTCCGGCCACCCATCGCCCAAGTGAGGATGCCTGATCTGGCCACCCCATCGGCCTGGGAAGAAGCGAGAGCCGCCCTGCCTGGCCGCCCCGTCTGGGAAGTGAGGAGCCTCTGCCCGGCCGCCCCGTGTCTGGGAAGAAGTGAGGAGCGTGCCCGGTCAGCCTCCATCTGCTGGGAGGTATCTTACCACGAGGCCAGAAGCAATGGGGCTGGACGTCATGGCTCAATGCCTGTGGTCCCGCACTCTAAGTAAGGCGGTTGACTACTGGCTAGGATTTCGGCATCTCAGTCTGGCTAACTTGGCAAAACATGAAAAATACAACAGACAAACCAACCATTAACCGCGACAAACAAACAGGTCTTACCCTGGAGTCATAATTCCTAATTTTATTTTCCTCCCTTCTTGATCCTTATCCTACCCTTTCTTTTCTTCCTCTTCCTTTCCCTCTTGTCAAATAGAGATTGAGTTACATCACTGATCCATAAAGTCCCTCTCTCATTTATTTAACTCCCACCCCCATTTCACCTCAATTCTGCTGTGCAACCTTTCCTAATATGTTTGATAATGCGATCTTTTTGTTTCAGCTGCATTTTAGAAAATGTTTATTGTTTTTGTGTGCAAAAAAAATTAATAAAAAATAAAAAATAAAAAATAAAAAAATAATTTTTTAAAAAGTTTCAAAAAAAAATAAAAGAGCTTACTTAGAAAGAATTGGGAGTTCGAACTGGCCAGGTTTAGTCACTGTGGGGGTGTTGACAGAGAGGCAGCAATCAAGGATGGCTTTCAAGATCTTTGGCCCAAGCTGCTGGGTGGAACATGGTGCCTGTCACTGAGTCCAGCAGCACAGGAGGAGGGGCAGGCATGCCGAGAGTGGGGATGGGTGGGTTCACTTTGGGACATGCAGAGTAGTACTTGCTATGGGACTCAGCAACTTATGACTTGAATGACTTCGCAGAGCTGATCTAATCTCTCTGTGCCTACCGTGCCTCATCTGTAATAGGAGAATAAGAATAATTAGAAAAAATTAGTGATTTGTTTCATTTGTTGAGTCTAGGAGACAGTTCTCCTTTTATACCGCAGAGTGGTATTTTCTTGTCAGGTCCTCCCAGGTAAAATGGGAATGTCTCAACTTGCCCATACAGTGGCTTGATTTTACCTATCTGCTTTTGGTATCACCACCATTCAGCATGTATTGCCAATACTAAAAAACAAAACAAACAAAAAAAAAACATAAATTCAAAGTAACTGGTGTTTATTATCACGTGTGTGCCATAATGGCCTATCAGCCTGTCTCTCAGACAAACATACTCTCCCTTCAAATCCTCTAATCTTCCTCTTGAAGCCCACCTCTCCTTCCAGGGGATGGGGTAGGGCCTTTGGGACCCAAGTTCTCTAACACACTCTTTTCTGGGAAGTCATCTCCAACTGCCTAGGATGCTGGATGTGGGAGGAGGTGAGTGCAACGAGCCTGTGGAGTTGTCAGTTGGCGCAGGAAATCTGTAGATTCAGGGAGAGGATCAAGCCACATGTATGGATTTGGAAATGACAGTGTATGGCTGCACAGCACGAAGGGGATAAAGTCACAGATACCTGGATTTAAATTGAGACTCCACCATTTTTTAAATATCTTCTGTGACTTTGGGAGGGTTACTTAACCTCTCTGTGGCTCAGTTACTTCATTTGTATAATGAAATAATGATAATATTCTGGGATAATAGTTCATGTTTCCTTCCTTCACTTAAACCACAAAAATATTACTTTTTGAGAACTATAAACTCTGTTCACGGGGTGTCTTCTTCCAGGGTTAAAAAGGAATCTATTATTCATGTATCTGCTAGGACAAACGTTGCATGTCGCTTGACTCCTGACATACGCCACGGTAAAGAAATCTCTGCACACTTTCGTGTTCTGGGAAATCGTTGACCACAAAGGACCAATACTATCCATGGGACTTATATAAGGGATGCTGTCTGTCCACTCTGTGCCATGGCTCCCAGATGGCCGACCCAACCACTCCCTGTTCTTTTGTCTCAGAAATGATTCACCTAGACGAGAGGTTTGTCCTCCTGAAAGCAGCTAGGCACAGAGAGAAACATTCCCTGTTCAGCTGGCTGAGACTTCCGCTGATTACAAAAACAACCCCTGCCCCATAAATCTCCCCACTAAAACCGGTCTACTCCTTCCTATGAAAGTGAAAGACACCCCCCGGCTCCACGCTTACCCCGACAGTGTGGTTTCCCCTTCTGGGGCGCTCTCCCTACGGCAGTAGCCTGAATAATTTCAATGTCTTGAATTGTTTGGTTTTTGTCTTTAAAGGGTGCCTGTACCGCTCATGCAAACACAGTAAATAACGAAAATGAAACGCCAGGTATCGGTTCTCAGAGGCGCAACCTAGGGCAAATCTCCCAGCCAATCATAGGAGAAATCGGCCTCCTCCCGTGTCTCCAGCCCAGTTCCCTCGTCCCTCGCCCATGAAGTCACATCCGCTTCCTGGAGTCTCTCCCATAGCCTCCGGAAGCATTCGTCCAGTTCATGAGACAGGCTCCCGAAAGGGCCGCTGCAGGAACGCGGCGGCGCACTTCCGGAAAGTGCGGCCTCCACACCTTCTCTGTCTCAGCCGAGCTGGGCGGCGTGGTTCGCGACAAAACACCCAGCCGCTCTCACATAGACGCCCACTCGCTCCCTCTCCCAGCTCCGGCGGCTCGCGGCAGCCAATCGAAGATCCAGTTTCTGGCCTGCGTCGCATCCCTGTGACGCCGGCTCAACCCCGCCGACGCCAGCTTCCGCGCTGCGGTCCTTCTAGCCTGTCGGTGGGCGGCTCCTCCCGGTTGTCTTAACCCTTCAATTCAGAGCTGGCCGCGCTGCGTTTCCAGGGCAGAGGAAACTAGGCGCCGCGCTGGCGCCTGGACGGCTGGAACCGGCTCTGGAGCGAGAACGCGCGTGAGAGAGCCCGAGAGAGACGGAGAGCGAGCGAGCGCGCGTTAGAGACTGAGAGCGGGGTGGGGGGAGGAGGGGTGGGTGGGAGAGACTTTCAGAGAGACAGAGCGAGAGGCCGAGACCGAGGCTGTCCCTAGCACAGGCTGGGGTGTCTTGGGACTCGAATCCCTGGGTTGGGCCGGCTGGGAGCGGGGCTTTGGGAGGAAGCGGGTGGTTTTCCCCGTCGTCCATATCTCGCCAGTATGAGAATGGCGGTCGTGCACTCTGGGGGTGGCGTTGTTCTCTTTCTCTGCTTGGGGGTGGCTCTTTTTCAGCGGAGAAAGAGGATCCCGAGACGCCGCAGGCATTCGTAGCCGGCCGGGCTGCACTTGGGCTAGGATCATGTTCAACGGGTTCAGAAATCACCGTGTCCTTGGCATCACCTCCCTCCCCACCTCCTCTCCCACCGCACAGCAGGAGACACAGTGACTGGAGGGTTTTCAAGGAGGACTGCATTGCCTCTATTGAAACAAACCGTCCGACAAACCCTTTCTTGGACGTGTGACAGAGAGACAGTCATGATGTGACATATGAGTAGACGTGCGTTTAATGGGCGCTGTGATTCCTGCATTCGTGCTCAATGAATGGTCCAGGCCATTTGTGTCCAGTAGCCGCACAAGCTACAGGGTCTCATGTTTAGAGAAGGAGGGCCTCTCCGCCGTCCACCTTGCTGGGAGAGCATTGGTAGCACCCTAGCGGTAGCCCCGCTCATCAGAATGTGGTGATCTGAGTAGCCACAGATTTCCATTTGCATCTCCAGTACCATTTCCCTCTACTAACATATCCCTGTTGGGTGCGTTGGATTTGTGCGTGGGTGTGAGGGTAGTTTGGTATGTTTAGCATAAAGAAAGAGGAAAAGTGAATGGCCTTCCTTGGCTGACCTTATCAGGGCGCTAGCAGTGGTGAGAGAAAGGACTACTGTATTCTTAGGAGCAGAATCTTAACACCTCCCTGTAAAACGGGCAGTGTGTCTTGACCTAGAATGCTTTGGCATTTAATAAAATGTCCTGTGAATACTTTTCATAGGGAAGCACTGTTTTTACTGTTTCTGGTTGGACAGTGGTTATATTTCAAATCGTAGTTCAGAATTCGTGAAGTACCCAAATTAAATCTCTACATGGCAGTAATTCATTTCCTTTCCTTAGTGTGTGGTTGGAAGATTAATTTGAGATAAGTGTTCAGTTCTGGGCTGGGCAATCGTGCCGGGCACGGGAAATTTAGGTTCTTTAAGGGAAAGGCCTGATGTGCTAAAATGAAATCTATGCCGTGTGTAGCCGCTTATGAGAATATGAAACTAAGGAGAACCACAGGTAAGTATATATCTGTGAATGCGAATTAAAACGGGTGACAATATAGAGATTGGTGTCACAAATGCTGGAGTGACTTTTGTATTTCAGCAGACCTCAGTGAGAACTGGTCACCACCACTCCCTAGGTGTGTGACCTTGAGTGAGTTGCTTAACCTCTCTGATCCTGTTACCTCATCTGCAGCTGGGGATGAGAATATATAGCCATAGCAAGCCTGGGGCTACACCAGCCACCTATGGTGGTTTTGACTTCTTCACCCATGTCAAGTACCCCGTCTCATGCCTGCCATAGTTGTCTTTTTGTTTTTTGTTTTGTTTTGTTTTGTTTGGCGGATGGTGTCTCACCTGTCACCCAGGCGGTTACTGGCTCAACCTCCTGAGTTAAGTGATAGTCCTACCTCAGCCTCCCCTAGTAGCTGTTTTTAGGTATACAGCATCATGCCTAGCTAAATTTTTAACAATTTTTTTGTGGAAGCGGTGATCTCGCCCTGTTGTTCAGGCTGGTCTCAAACTCCTGGGCTCAAACAGTCCTCCCTCCTCGGCCTCCAAAGTGCTTGGGATTGGGAGTGAGGCGTTCTGGCTACTTGGGACAATATTTTATTCCTCAGACGGGAATGTCTCCTTGGGATGGGGCTGCATTGGATAATTCACTGAAAC
>JAKGGE010000660.1:1822500-1878669 GCA_023748175.1 Hoolock leuconedys | reverse complement strand
TAAAGTATTAACTTGGGGAACTAATAAATGTCCATGAAATCTTCCACTGACTGTCCTGCACCCACCACTGTCATAATTCCCCAGTGAGATGAACCTGGGTACCTCAAATGGAAATGCAGAAATCACCCGCCTTCTGTGTCGCCAGGCTGGAGCTGTGGTGACCGGAGCTGTTCCTATTCTGCCATCTTGGCTCCATCCCCCCACCATCTTTCTACATGTGTGTTTGTTGGGTTTGTGTATTTTCTTTGGAGAAATGTCTAGTCAAGTCCTTTCCCCATTTTTGAACTGGTTTTGTTGTTGAGTTGTAGCAATGGTTTATATAATCTGAGACAACCCCGCGACAGGGTACATACATAATCTGCAAACATTTCAGCCCATTCCATAGGTTACCTTTTCATTCTGTTGATTGTGACCTTTGATGCACAGAAGTTTTTGATTGTGATGTAATCTAATTTATCTCTTTTTACTTTTGTTGCCTTTTCTTTTGGTGTTGAAGAACTTATTTTTTTTTTAATTTTAAACGTTTTTATTATTAATTTTTGCACACAAAACAATAAACATTTTCTAAAAATACATACAAACAAAAAGATGCATATCAAACGTTTAGAAGGTTTCTTTTCGTAACATGGGAAGCACGGGAATAGAAATGGGAGTGGGAATTAAAGAAAATAAATGAGAGAGGGACTTTATATGGATCAATGATAATAACCTCAACCTCTATTTGAAGAAGAAGGAGAAGGAAGAGGAAGAAAAAGAAAGTGGGATAAAGGATCAGAAAGGGGAGGAAAATAGAAAAAATTAGAGTATGACCCAGGGTAGACCTGTTTTGTTGTCACTGGGCTGGTTGGTTGGTTTGTCTGTATTTTTCATAGCGTCGTTTTATAAGGCTGCTTGCCAGGTTAGTCTGAACTCACCTGAAGTGATTCAACCCGCCTCCCAGAGTGCTGGGACTGAGCAGGTGTGAGCCACCACGCCCAGCCCCCACATTGTTTGGCCTCCTGCAGGACCCTCCCAGACCTGGCCCGCGAGGCACCTCACCTCTTCCCGTTACAGACAGGGTGGCCGGGCAGAGGTGCTCCCTCACCTTCTGAGATCTGCAATGGGTCGGCAGAGTTCCCACCGCCCAGACAACAGGGCTACGCAGCAGAGGCTGCCTCCTCACCTCCCCCCAGATGATGGTGGCTCCCCACCAGACCCATGGGTGGCCAGGCAGAGGCGCCTCACTTCCCAGACAGGGTGGCCGGGCAGAGGCGCCTCACTTCCCAGATGATGGTGGTCATGAGGCACTCCCCCACTTCCCAGATCTGGGCGTCGTGCGGTGAGGCGCCTCACCTCTCCCCCAGACGGCTACCGGGCAGAGGCAGTTCTCACTGCTCAGGACGGAGTGGGTCGGCAGAGGGGCGCCCCTCACTTCTCCCTACAGGCCGGGCAGAGGTGCTCCTCACTTCTTCCCAGACGCATGGGCGGCCGGGCAGAGGCGCTCCTCACTTTTTCCCTGAATGGGCGCCCGGACAGAGGCGCCCCTCACTTCTTCCAGATAGTGGTCAGCAGAGGCGCCCTCACTTCCCAGATGATGGGTGGCCGGGCAGAGGCGCCCCTCACCTCCCAGACAAGGGGCGTCGGGCAGAGGCGCCTCCTCACTTCCCAGACAGGGCGGCCGGGCAGAGGCGCCTCCCTCACTCTTCCCAGACGGGCTGCTGGGCAGAGGTGCTCCTCACTTTTTCCCAGACAGGGTGGCCGGGCAGAGGCGCCTCACCTCCCAGATGGTGGTCAGCAGAGGCGCACCTCACCTCCCCAGATCTATTGCACCCGGCAGGCGCCCCTCACTTCCCAGATGATGGGTGGCCGGGCAGAGGCGCCCCTCACTTCTTCCCAGACAGGGGCGTCGGGCAGAGGTGCTCCTCACTTCTTCCCAGATCGGGTGGCTGGGCAGAGGCGCCTCCTCACCTCCCAGACTCCATGGGAGGCGGGCAGAGGCTTCCCACCACAGATGTGGCTGTCAGTCAGAGGCGCCCTCACTTCCCAGACAGGGCGGCCGGGCAGAGGCGCCTCACTTCCCCCCAGACCCATGGGTGGCCGGGCAGAGGTGCTCCTCACCTCTTCGCAGATCGGGCAGCCGGGCAGAGGCGCCTCCTCACTTCCCAGACAATGGAGGCCTGGCAGAGGCGCTCCTCACTCCCAGACGGGGCGGCTGGGCAGAGCGTCCCTCCCTTTTTCCCAGATGGGGCGGCCGGGCAGAGGCGCCCCTCACTTCCCAGACGGGGCGGCCGGGCAGAGGCGCCCCTCACTTCCCAGACGGGGTGGCCGGGCAGAGGCGCCTCCTCACTTCCCAGATGGGCTGGCCCAGCAGAGGCGCTCCTCACTTCCCAGACGATGGATGGCCGGGCAGAGGCGCCTCCTCACTTCCCAGATGGGGCGGCCGGGCAGAGGCGCCCCTCACTTCTTCCCAGACGGGGCTGGCCGGGCAGAGGCGCTCCTCACTTCCCAGACAGGGCTGCCGGGCAGAGGCGCGTCACAATTCTTCCCAGACGGGGTGGCTGGGCAGAGGCGCCTCACTTCTTCCCAGACTGGGTGGCCGGGCAGAGGCACTCCTCACTTCCCAGACAATGGGTGGCTGGGCAGAGGCGCTCCTCACTTCCCAGACAATGGGTGGCCTGGGCAGAGGCGCCTCACTTCCCAGATGGGGTCCCAGATGCGGCCGGGCAGAGGTGCTCCTCACTTCCCAGAGAAGGGGCGGCTGGGCAGAGGTGCCCTCACTCTTCTCCCCAGACGGGCAGCTGGGCAGAGGCGCCCCTCACTTCTTCCCAGACGGGTGGTCGGCAGAGGCGCCTCATTTCCCAGAAGGGGCGGCCGGGCAGAGGCGCCTCACTTCTTCCCAGACAGGGAGGCCGGGCAGAGGCACCTCACTTCCCAGACAGGGGCGGCCGGGCAGAGGTGCTCCCTCACCTTCTTCCCAGACAGGGAGGCCTGGCAGAGGCGCCCCTCACTTCCCAGACCCCATGTGTCGGGCAGAGGTGCTCCTCACTTCCCAGACAGGGCAGCTGGTCAGAGGCGCTCCTCACTTCTTCCCAGACGGGGCAGCTGGGCAGAGGCACTCCTCACTTCCCAGAGAAGGGGCGGCTGGGCAGAGGCGCTCCTCACTTCCCAGACGGGGCTGGCTGGGCAGAGGCGCCTCACTTCTTCAGATGATGGGTGGCCGGGCAGAGGCACCTCACTTCCCAGACAATGGGCTGCCGGGCAGAGGCCTCACTTCCCAGATAGGGTGGCCGGCAGAGGCGCCTCCCCCACTCTCCCATGTTCCCACCTCCCAGACAGGGCAGCCGGGCAGAGGCACTCTCACTTCCCAGACAATGGGCAGCTGGGCAGAGGCACTCTCACTTCCCAGACGGGTGACCGGGCAGAGGCGCTCCTCACTTCCCAGACAGGGCAGACGGGCAGAGGCGCCTCACTTCCCAGATCGGGCGGCTGGCAGAGGCGCCTCACTTCTTCCCAGACGGGTGGCTGGCAGAGGCGCCACTTCCCAGATGATGGGTGTCCGGCAGAGGCGCCTCACTTCTTCCCAGACAGGGCTGCCGGGCAGAGGCGCCTCACTTCTTCCCAGATGGGGCTGCCAGGCAGAAGCACTCCCTCACTTCTTTCCCAGACAGGGTGGCCGGGCAGAGGCGCCTCACTTCCCAGACGATGGGTGGCCGGGCAGAGGCGCCACTTCCCAGACGCATGGGTGGCCGGGCAGAGGCGCCTCACTTCTCAGACGCATGGGTGGCCGGGCAGAGGCGCCTCCTCACCTCCCAGATTATGGGTGGCTGGCAGAGGCGCTCCTCACCTCCCAGACAGGGTGGCTGGCAGAGGCGCCTCCTCACCTCCCAGATTATGGGTGGCTGGCAGAGGTGCTCCTCACCTCCCAGACAGGGCAGCCGGGCAGCCAGGCAGAGGCGCCCTCACTTTCCCAGACAGGGCAGCCGGGCAGAGGCGCCCTCACCTCCCAGACGATGGGTGGTTGGCAGAGGCGCCTCCCACCTCCCAGACGGGTGGCCGGCAGAGGCGCCTCCCACTTCCCAGACGCATGGGTGGTCGGGCAGAGGCACTCCTCACTTCCCAGACGGAGCAGCCGGGCAGAGGCGCCTCACTTCTTCCCAGACAGGGCTGTCGGGCAGAGGCGATCCTCACTTCCCAGACGGGTGGCCGGGTAGAGGCGCCTCACCTCCCAGATCGGGCAGCCGGGCAGAGGCGCCTCACTTCTTCCCCGACGTGGTGGCCGGGCAGAGGCGCTCCTCACTTCCCAGACGATGGGTGGCTGGGCAGAGGCACTCCTCACTTCCCAGATGGGGCAGCCGGGCAGCCGGGCAGAGGCGCTCCTCCCTTCCCAGATGGGGCAGCCGGGCAGCCGGGCAGAGGCGCTCCTCACTTTTCTTCCCAGATGGGGTGGCCTGGCAGAGGCGCCTCACTTCCCAGACTGGGTGGCTGGGCAGAGGCGCCCTCACTTCCCAGACGGGCGGCCGGGTAGAGGCGCCTCCTCACTTCCCAGACACGGGCAGCCGGGCAGAGGCGCCCTCACTTCTTCCCAGATGGGGTGGCCAGGCAGAGGCGCCTCCTCACTTCCCAGACGGGCGTCGGGCAGAGGCGCCCTCACTTCTTCCCAGATGGGGTGGCCTGGCAGAGGCGCCTCACTTCCCAGACGGGTGGCTGGGCAGAGGCTCCTCACCTCCCAGACAGAGGGCTGCCGGGCAGAGGCACTCCTCACTCTTCCCAGATCGGGCGGCCGGGTAGAGGCGCTCCTCACTTCCCAGATGGGGTGGCCTGGCAGAGGCGCTCCTTTCCCAGACGATGGTGGCCGGGCAGAGGCGCCCTCACTCCCAGACGGGCGGCCAGGCAGAAGCACTCCTCACCTCTTCCCAGACGCATGGGTGGCTGGGCAGAGGCGCCTCACTCTTCCCAGATGGGGTGGCTGGGCAGAGGCGCCTCCTCACTTCCCAGACGGGCGGCAGAGGCACTCCTCACTTCTTCCCAGATGGGGTGGCCGGGCAGAGGCGCCTCACTTCCCAGATGGGGTGGTCGGGCAGAGGCACTCTTCATGTCCCAGACGGGCGGCCGGGCAGTGGCGCCTCCTCACTTCTCAGACGATGGGTGGCCGGGCAGAGGCCTCACCTCCCAGATGGGGCAGCCAGGCAGCCGGGCAGAGGCTTCCTCACTTCCCAGACGGGCAGCCGGGCAGCCGGGCAGAGGCACTCCTCACTTCCCAGATGATGGGTGGCCGGGCAGAGGTGCTCCTCACTTCTTCCCAGACGGGCTGCCGGGCAGAGGCACTCCTCACTTCCCAGACGCATGGGTGGCTGGGCAGAGGCGCCTCCTCACTTCTTCCCAGATGGGGTGGCCAGGCAGAGGCGCCTCACCTCCCAGACGGGCAGCTGGGCAGAGGCGCCTCCCTCACCTCCCAGACGATGGGTGGCTGGGCAGAGGCCTCACTTCCCAGACAAGGCGGCCAGGCAGAGACGCCAATCACGTCCCAGATGGGGTGGTCGGGCAGAGGCGCTTCCTCACCTCCCAGACGATGGGTGGCTGGGCAGAGGTGCTCCTCACCTCCCAGATGGGGTGGCCGGGCAGAGGCTTCCTCACTTCCCAGACGCATGGGTGGCCGGGCAGAGGCACTCCTCACTTCCCAGACGCATGGGTGGCTGGGCAGAGGCGCTTCTCACTTCCCAGACGGGGCCGGCAGAGGTGCTCCTCATTCCCAGACGGGTGGCCGGGCAGAGGCCTCACTTCCCAGGTGATGGGTGGCCTTTCCCAGATGGGGCGGCCGGGCAGAGGCCCTCCTCACTTCCCAGACCGGGCGGCGGGGCAGAGGCGCTCCTCACTTCCCAGACGATGGGTGGCTGGGCAGAGGCGCCCTCACTTCTTCCCAGACGGGTGGCCGGGTAGAGGCGCCTCACTTCTTCACCAGATGGGGCGGCCGGGCAGAGGCACTCCTCACTTCTTCCCAGATGGGGCGGCTGGGCAGAGGTGCTCCTCACTTCCCAGACGGGTGGCCGGGCAGAGGCGCCTCACTTCTTCCCAGATCGGGCGTCGGGCAGAGGCCTCACTTCCCAGACGATAGGTGGCCGGGAAGAGGCGCTCCTCACTTCTTCCCAGACTGGGCTGGCCAGGCAGAGGCGCTCCTCACTTCCCAGATGATGGGTGGCCGGGCAGAGGCGCCTCACTTCTTCCCAGACGGGCGGCCGGGCAGGCGCCTCCTCACTTCCAGACGGGCGGCCGGGCAGAGGCACTCCTCACTCTTCCCAGACGGGAGGCCTGGCAGAGGCACTCCTCACTTCCCAGACGCATGGGTGGCCGGGCAGAGGCCTCACTTCCCAGATGGGGTGGCCGGGAAGAGGCACTCCTCACTTCTTCCCAGACGGGCGGCCGGGCAGAGGCGCCTCCTCACTTCCCAGACGCATGGGTGGCCGGGCAGAGGCCTCACTTCCCAGACGCATGGGTGGCCGGGCAGAGGCGCCCTCACTTCTTCCCAGACAGGGCAGCCGGGCAGAGGCGCCTCCTCACTTCCCAGACGATGGGTGGCTGGGCAGAGGCGCCCTCATTTCCCAGACGATGGGTGGCAGAGGCCTCACTTCCCAGATGGGGTGGCCGGGCAGAGGCCTCACTTCCCAGACGATGGGTGGTCGGGCAGAGGCGCCCTCACTTCCCAGACGGGTGGCTGGCAGAGGCGCCCTCACTTCTTCCCAGATGGGCAGCCGGGCCGAGGCGCCTCACTTCTTCCCAGACAATGGGTGGCCGGGTAGAGGCGCCTCTTACTTCCCAGACGGGTGGCCGGGCAGAGGCGCTCCTCACTTCTTCCCAGATGGGGCGGCCGGGCAGAGGCACTCCTCACTTCCCAGATGGGGTGGCTGGGCAGAGGCGCTCCTCACTTCCCAGACGGGGTGGTCGGGCAGTTGCGCTCCTCTCTTCCCAGAAGGGGTGGCCGGGCAGAGGCGCTCCTCACTTCCCAGACGATGGGTGGCCGGGAAGAGGCACTCCTCACTTCTTCCCAGACGGTGCGGCCGGGCAGAGGTGCTCCTCACTTCCCAGACGGGCAGCCGGGCAGAGGCGCCTCCTCACTTCTTCCCAGACGGGGCGGCCCGGGCAGAGCGCTCCTCACTTCTTCCCAGACTGGGCGGCCGGGCAGAGGTGCTCCTCACTTCCCAGATGGGGCGGCCGGGGCAGAGGCGCCTCACTTCCCAGACGGGCGGCCGGGCAGAGGTGCTCCTCACTTCCCAGACGGGCGGCCGGGCAGAGGCGCCTCACTTCCCAGGCGATGGGCGGCCGGGCAGAGGCGCCTCACTTCCCAGGCGATGGGTGGCTGGGCAGAGGCGCTCCTCACTTCTTCCCAGACTGGGGGCTGGGCAGAGCGCTCCTCATTCCCAGACAGGGCGGCCGGGCAGAGGCGCCTCACTTCCCAGACGGGCGGCCGGGCAGAGGCGCCTCACTTCCCAGACGGGCGGCCGGGCAGGAGAATCACCGGAGCCGAGGGGAGTTCCCAGCCGGGACTAGATTCCAGCCTGGGCCACAGAGGGAAGAAAAAGAAGATGAGGAGGGGAGGGGAGGGGAGGGGAGGGGAGGGGAGGGGAGGGGAGGGGGAAAGAAGAAAGAAGAAAGAAGAAAGAAGAAAGAAGAAAGAAGAAAAGAAAGAAGAAGGAAGGAAGGAAGGCAGGCAGGCAGGAAGGCAGGCAGGCAAAACTTATTTTTTTTAAATCAAGTTTATTTAGGTATTATTGACAGAGTAAAATTCACTGCTTTTAACATGCAGTTAGATTAGTTTGATGACACACACACAGACACATACACTCACACACACACGTATAGTCATTTAGCCACTGCCATGATTAAAATAGAGAATATTTCCATCACCCCGAAAAGGTTCTTCATGTCTCTTTGCAGTCAATCCCCTTTTCTTCTCACCTCTGGACCATGTAGTTTTAGCTTTCCAGAATGAGCTGTAAATGGAATAATAGGGCATGTCACCTTTTGTGTTTGGCTTCCTTCACTTAGCATGATGAAACTCACCCACTTGTTGGATGTATCAGTGTTTTGCTTGTTGTTGCTGCCTAGTACTCCAGCATGTGAATGTCAGTGTGCCACAATTCCTACACTGTATAGCTATTCGCCACTTGAGGGACATTTGGACTGCTTCCTTCAGAGTGATTCTGGTGCAGATGCTATAGACATTTGGATACAGGCCTTTGAGTGGATACATGTTTTCATTTACGTTGGGTTAAAAACTCAAGAGTGGGATTGTTAGGTCATATGGTAAGTATGTGTTTAATTCTATGAGAAACTGTCAGACCGTTTTCCGAAGTGGCTGTGCCATCTTGCGTTCCCACCAGCTGTGTTTGAGGAATCCTGTCGTTCCACATTCTCATCAGTGTTTGGTGTTGTCAGCTTTTTTTTTTTTTTTTTGAGATGGAGTTTCACTCTTGTTGCCCACGCTGGAGTGCAGTGGTGTGATCTTGGCTCACTGCAACCTCTGCCTCCCAGGTTCAAACGATTCTCTTGACTCAGCCTTTTGAGTAGCTGGGACTACAGGCATGCACCACTGCACCTGGCTAATTTTTTGTACTTTTAGTAGAGACAGGGTTTCACCAGGTTGGCCAGGCTGGTCTTGAACTCCTGACTTCAGATGATTTGCCCGCTTTGGCCTCCCAAGGTGCTGGATTACTGAGGCATTGAGCCACTGACATGGTGTTTGGTGGTAATGGTATTGGCTAGGCTGCTTCCTAGTGAGTTGCAAAATAATGTTGAGTATCTTTGCCTGTACTTATTGCCTTCTGTATCTTGGAAGACTTAGTTTTAAATGAAGATTATTTTAATTATAAAAGTAACCACTTTACTTAAAGTTCTAAGAAATTCTAGTTTGTTAGAAATTCCGTATGTTACCTTAAACTCTTTTTCCTCTGTATACATTGTTCTTCTCCTTATGTCATCATAGCAATAGTTTCTAGGAAATACCCCAGCTCCCTCATCTCATCTTATACATGCACGGTGCTCTGAGCCCTTCAGTAAAGCCAGAAGACACCAGGATGGCCTCCTTGATTCACTGTTTCCTGACAAATCCTTTATTAAGAGGCCATGTCTGAGACTCTCATTAGTAAAAAGTTACTTGGACTGAGTACGGGAGATGAAGGCATATTAAAGAGAAAACCTTCTATATTTGGCAGTTCTGAACCCAGAGTCTAAAATAGCCAAACCAAACAGTTCCATTGTTATGGCCACCGGGCCAAGGGGACTCACTCAAAATGTAAACTGTGAAAGGTACTGAGTGCGTAGTTCTCTAGCGAGAAAGGCCAAGTAACCCATCCCTGAGGAGCCCTTGACCACTGCTCAGAAAGCCGGAGAAACATTCTCATTCACTGGGGGGGAAGCTAGACGTTCAGAAAAAACTCTCAACTTCTTATGTACACACACGCGCACGCACAAGGTAAGGCAGTCATTCAAGTTCCAATATTTCTAATCAACTGAATCAAATTTAATTTGCAGAGAAGGGATAATTTCTGCGACTTTATTACTTTATAAGCACTCCAAGTTTAGACAGTCTCTATGTAAACCATTTTGACCCTGCCTCTGTTCCAGACAGTTTTAGATTTGGACTGCTCTGCTCCTCTTCATTTTGTGCAGCACGTGTTGTAAGAACATTCATTTGGCATTAATACCCACTGCCTTGCTTTGAAAATGATCTTTCCATTTTTATCTCCTCACCTTCTTATGAGCTCCTTGAAAACAGAAACCACATGTCATGTCATACTTCTCTGTACCTCACAGAACTCTTCCACAGCCAGACTCACTACATGCTGTAGAGTGACTCAATGAATGAAGTACCGCAAACATCTGAATTTTAAATAAGGAGCCTAGTTCCCTACTTCTTCTAGCTTCTGTGGGCTTGCCATATTTTTCCTTTTTAACAATAACTTTTTAAAAATAGTAAAAACTAACCATGTATTTTCTTACACCTCTTGGAAATCACACAAAAGCTATTAGAAGAATGAGGGAAAATGCAAATGCATTTGAAACCATGATATCATGAAAAGACAATCTACAAGAGGAAGGGCTGCCTAGTGTGTGAGGTCTAAGGGGGTCCGAGAAGATTACAGGAAAGGACCCCTGTGACAGCAAATCGTAGGCGAGGCCAGCAGCTTTCCAAAGTAGACAGCGTGCCTTGAAGGGTATGACCCATGGTCCCTTGTTTGGAGGAACAGAATGATGGGTGCATGGGCTGGAGGTGGAAGCTCCCTTCCCTGGACGTTGTATGGCTGAAGGTGAAGCAGGGAGGGCAAGGCTGTAAAAGAAGATGTGCAGGAACTTTCAGACAGCAGTTACTGAGAGGCGGGTGGAGGAGACTAGTCCACACCATCAGCCCCTGTAGATCAGGAATACGTGAGCCAAAAGCATCTAATCACATACAACCCTGATCAAAGAAAGAATTTCTACTAGCCCAGAACATGGCCTGGCTGCTTCCCCACAAACCCTTCTAGAAATGGCTGATAGAGGAAGAAATCACAGTATGAAAAGATGAGTAATAAACAAAAAACTAATTCATTCATGAGCTACACAAACATATCATGAGATAAAGGGGGAAAGCAGCAGAAAAAGCGAAAGGCAAATGAAGAATATGTACCAGAAAAATGCTGTAACAACATAGATCAAAGTTCTAACCACATATACTACCAAAATGTAAAGTATTAATAAATCAGTCATCTCTATAAAAATAAGAGTTTAAAGCAGAGGTATAGTTCTAGAGAGACTATTTGGCAAGACAATAGAAGACACTGAAGCTGTCTTAGGAAAGAAATAGAAAAGAACAATTAAGAAGTGGAGAAATTCTTGCCTTTGAGAAATGAAAAACCAATTTGAACACAATGCAAAGGAGAACAGATTCAGTGAGGGAAAGGCAAGACAGGACTAAGAGTTGCAAAGTAAAATGGAAATAAGCAGAGTTTAATCCGGGCACGGTGGCTCACGCCTGTAATCCCATCACTTTGGGAGGCCGAGGTGGGCGGATCACTTGAAGCCAGGAGTTCGAGACCAGCCTGGCCAACATGGTGAAACCCTGTCTCTACTAAAATTACAAAAATTAACTGGGCATGGTAGTGCATGCCTATAGTCCCAGCTACTCAGGAGGCTGAGGCAGGAGAATCACTTGAACCCAGGAGGTGGAGGTTGCAGTGAGACAAGATCGAGCCACTGCACTCTAGCCCGGGCAGGGAGACTTTGTCTCAAAAAAGAAGAAGAAGAAAAAAGAAATAAGTAGAGTTTCAAAGGTTCTATGTATGTATGTATGTATGTATGTATGTATATAGTCTGTAACCCTTTCGGTAAAAAAAAAAAAAAAGATATATATACACCCCCTGCCCACACACATACACAATAAATATACTTCAGGAATACATCTGAAAATAAAAGAATGCTTGAATCTATAAGTTAAAGGGACACATGTAACAGAAAAAATTGACCCAGTGAACAATATTAGGACACACTTTTATTTGGTTACTATACTTTAAAGATAGAGAAAGAGTCACCAAGTAGCCAGGCTGAAAGTTTGTCACCTATATAAGGAGAACAAATTGTTATCATTTGATGAAGACAGTCAATGCCTGCAGTGACCTCAAGAAAATAAAGTGCAATCCAATGATTTTTATTATTATTTTTTTGAGACAGGCTGGAGTGCTGTGGCATGATCTCAGCTCACTGCAACCTCTGCCTCCCATGTTCAAGCGCTTCTCCTGCCTCAGCCTCCTGAGTAGCTGGGATTACAGGTGTCCACCACCACACCCGGCTAATTTTGGTATTTTTAGGAGAGATGGGGTTGGTCAAGCTGGTCTCGAACTCCTGACCTTAGAAGATCTGCCTGCCTTGGACTCCCAAAGGGCTGGGATTACAGGTGTTAGCCATCACGCGTGAATCTAGTGAATTTTATAACCAAGCTCTCATTTCTATATAAAAGCAATAGCCAATCATTTAAACATATCTCAGATAATATAGTTCCTATGATCTTTTCCCAAAAATGTTGTTAGAAAAAAAATTCAGTAAGTACAGTGACGAATGGAGTAATGTGTCAGCATTATTGGTAGTGATCATTGAAATTGATATTAAAACGAGTGTGTTTTTGGCTACAAAACAGAATATAATATCACAAATCTGAAAATAAATGTTATAACTCCCAAAGACTGAAAACAGAAAAGAGAGAATGTTGGAGATGGTGTAATACACTGATGTCTTCAATACACTTGTTTTTTGGAAAAGTATCATTAAAAACTGATAAGTATAATTAGTGCAGCAGCAATATGTTTTTAAAAACTGATAAGTAATATCCTAGGTATATTTTAAGATATAAAGGAAAACACTAAAAGTAATGATATAATCAACTAAATCAGGTCATGAAGGGATGGTTTGAGGAGGAAGCAGAAATATACTAATTTTATGATTGTTCATAATAGGAAGTTAATTAATACTGTCTAAAGAAATAGGGTATTAATTATATAAGGTTATACAGGTAATCATTTGACTAAAAATACAGCCCTTCCAAATTATCAGGAAAAATACAGATAACCAACACATACTGAAAATAAAAGACACCAGAAGCAATAAAAAGCCCTAGTGTGAATAGATGATAGAATATGAATAGATGACAGCATTGATATGACAGAATTGACATGATAGAATTAAGACCAAACATTTCCGACATTTAAATAAATTAAAAAAAAAGATGCTCTAGCTTGATTACAAAGCAAAATCCAACAATATGCTGCATATATGAAGTATAACTTTTCCTGAGAAAAGCTAAAAAAGAAAGAATACACAAAAGCATGCTAGGGAAATATATAGCAAGTGTCATAATCTAATCAAAGTTGAATTTATGGGAAAAGATACTAAATAAGGAGGGCCCTAAATAATGATAAAGAAGGAATCCTCAATGATTTTAAAGGGGGATTTTATAAAATATTTAATACATAGAAAATTCCAATAAAATTTAAATTGCTCTAAAGCATAGAAAAAGAAGGAAATTTTCCAAGTTTAAAAAATAAATTAGCATAATATTGGCACCAAAGAACAACAAAGATAAAGGAAACAAGGAAACTACAGACAAATGTTTATGAATATTGATCTAGAAATCCTAAACAATATGTTATCAAACAGTGGAGAGCATTAAAATAATTATTATTCTATGTCTAAGATGAATTACTCCAGGAGTGCAAAGATGGCTCAGTATTAGAAAATCTCAGAATACAAATAATATTTATAAGTCAAAAGAGAAAAATTATATTATTATCTCCATTAATACTGAAAGGCATTCAATAAAATTTCCACCTCTACATTTGTTTTAAAAATTTCTAAGAGATGATGTAACCATTTATATCATCAGGAAATAGGTAGTGGAGAGAGAGATTGGGAAAGAAATAGAAATATATGAATTTTGTAATTAGTCATTGTAGGGAGTAAGAAATTATGCAAATAATTGCAATAGAAGAAGCTTAAAAGTAATACCCTAAAGGATAGAACTTTTTCTGATTTATTATTCCTATTTTAATCCTGTTTTCAAAACAAAGCTCAAGACTGTTTCTAGGAATACAAAATCGAGCGTGGAACAAAGTGAAATTTACAATTTCTGACATCCAATAAAAAATTACCAGGCATACAAAGGAGTAGGAACAGAGAACCTATCTTGAGGAGAAAAATAAATCAATTCAAACGACCTAGAAATGGCACAGATGATAGAATTAGTGGACATGAACATTAGAATAGTTATGATACCTATATTCTCTATGTTTAAGAACCTAGAGTAAAAATTGAGCATGTTAAGTAGAGATAAGGAAAAAAATTTAAGTCCCAAATTAAACTTCTAGAGATAAAAACACAGTGTCCGAGATGAGAAATACACCACATGAGTCAACAGCAGATTAAACATTATGGAAGAAAAGATTAGTGAACTTGAAGATAGCAATTGAAACTATCAAAAAGGAAAGACAGAATCAGTGAACTGTGATACAATTCAGTGAATGTAATCGGAGTCTGTAGAAGTGAGTAGGAGGGGTTAATAGAGAGATAGAAATAATGCTTAAAATTTCTTCAAATTTGATGAAAACTTCAAATACATAGATCTAAGAATCTCGATAAATACTAACCACAAAAAACATCAAGAAAGGCACATCATAAAAATCTTAAAAGGCCAGCCTGGCCAACCTGGTGAAACCTTCTTTCTACAAAATATACAAAAATTAGCTGGGTGTGGTGGTGCATGCATATAGTCTCAGCTACTATGGAGGCTGAAGTAGGAGGCTTGCTTGAGCCTGGGAGGTGGAGGTTGCAATGAGCCGAGATCATGCCACTGTACTCCATCCTGGGCAATAGAGCAAGACCTGTCTCAAAACAAAAACAAAAACAAAAACCTTAAAAAGCAATAAGAGAAAAAAGATATCACAAATAGGAACAAAGATAAGAATGACAGAAAATTTCTCATTGGAAATGATACAAACAAGATGGTAGAAAAACATCTTTAAAGTACTGAAAGAAAGAAAGGGAAACTGCCAATCTAAAATTCTTGACCCAGCAAAAATACTTTCAAAAACGAATGGAAAATACAGACTTTTTCAAACTTACAAAGTCTGAAAGAATTAATCACCAGCAGACCTATACTACAGGAAATATTAGTCTTGAAGTTCTTTCAGAAAAAATGAAAACAGTATCAGATGGAAATCTACATCTACACAACAAAATGAAGAGCAGTGAAAATAACTACATAGGTAAATGGAAATATTTATTTTTTTCTGGTTATTTTCTTTAAAAGACAATGAACTGTTTAAAGCAGGTATTGGCAAACTTTTCCTGTACAGAGCTGGATAGCTCATGTTTTAGGCTTTGTGGATCACATACAGTCTCTGTTGCATATTATTCTTTGTTTTTTTAGAAAACCTTTTAATCATGTAAAAACCATTTCTAACTCAAAGCTAAAAATGCTGTCTTTGGCCTGTGGGCTGTAGTTTGCCAATCAAAACAATAGTCACAATGTGTTGTGCAGAGGCTGGAAGGGAAGAAATACAAGTGTACTATTGTAAGTTTCACATATAATCTATGAATGCTGCAATATTACTTGAAGGTACTGTTAGAGTTAGGTTTACTGTAAACCTAAATCAAAAATTAAAAAACAAAATAATTATAGCTATTAAGCCAACACAGAAGATAAAGTGAAATCATTTAAAATAACTTATAAGAAGGCAGAAAAAGAAAGGGTTACAAAGGACAAACAGAACAAAAAGAAAACAAATAGTAAGATGATATATTTAAATTCAGTCATGTTAGTAATCACAAGAAATACAAATGGTCTAGACACTCCAGTTAAAAGGCAGAGATTGTCAGACTGGACAAAAAAGTGAAACTCAACCACACGCTGTCTACAAGAAACTCACTTTAAATATAAGGAGAGAAAGATAGTTTAAAAGTGAAAGCATCCCCAGCAACTCATCGGTGGAAAAAGCAACTAGTCACAGTTTAAATCTCATTCTCCCAAGAAAATGCTCATCTTAGCACAGATGAAAGCTTGCAGCCACAGGAAAGGAGCTTGAAGTTAGAATTTCAATGATTAGTCTTATCTTTCTCAACAACTATAAATTCAGCACCAGATTATCCTCATCAACACTGCAGATTCTCCATGGTGCTAGTGCTAGAAGCTGGAATACATGTTTTTCTTGGGAAGATCTATTTAAGGCCTGTTGCCCTGTGCAACAAATCTCTGGGTCACATGCATAAGGAACCACATTCATTGACCCTTAACCAATGAATGCCAATGGCAGATTCCTCATTCTGATTGGGTCTCCTTTCTTCCCCATGTGCCTCCTCTAAGGGTCACTTGTTGGCTATTGAGGTGATGGGTTGCTTAGTCAGTCCCCGGTGCAGATCAGTCAGGATTTCCCTCCGGGCTTGACCCTGCTCCCAGGATCTTAGGGCTGGGAAGGGCCCAAATCCCACTAAACTCAGTCACTCCCAGACATGTGCTTTCCTCACAGGTGATGACAGATCGTGGACCTAGAACAGGAGTGAGGTAAAATCGAAGTTTAGAGCAGGGAGCATGTGTTCTTTTTATCTTTGTAAGACTTGTAGCAATTCTTCAGGAATTATACACCTAAGAACTAAATATTTGAATGTATAGTTAAAAAGAGGTAGGCTTTCTGCTATTGCATGGGCAATGGATGGCTCATACCCACTTTCACTCTAGCCTGTTACCTCCTTTCAATACCCTCTGGGCTGGTCCTCATGTTTCCTCCTGAGCCCTGCAGTTTTTTTCTGAGGTGCTGAGCACTGGACACCCACAGCAAGCTGCAGGTATTGGCATTGTGTTTGTTTTAGCATCAGGTTAACATTTGGAAAAGTGAACCACAGAATTATCATGTTTTTTGTCCTTTGTATTTTATCAGGAACCTTGGAGTGATGGTGTGTTCCTCCCTGTGTGACATAGGTGGGATAATCACCCCCTTCATAGTCTTCAGGCTGATGGAGGTTTGGCAAGCCTTGCCCCTCATTTTATTTGGTAAGATTTTGTGGAGCATATATTATTCCTTCTTTTCCAGCTCGGCAGTGGGCTCAGCATGGGTGGAACTGAGTGTGAGTACTCAGTGATATTTGTTGAGTGAAGGGAATGATATCTCTCAGTGAGTTTACAGAAGGCAAGGATGGTGCATGCTCTTGGGATGTCTCCTGGCTTATTCTCTCTTGCTTCATGGGAAAGATAAGAAGCCATTCCTGGGATATGGGTCAGAGATTTCCATCCTCTGGCTCTGGACTCCAATCATTCATACTACAGGACAGAATCTGAGAGACCTTTTGACATAGTCTCCTGATAAATCTGATCACCAATTCTTACACATTTAACATATAATTGCTAGAGTCTTGAAGATGCTGAATTATCATCTCTCTTCTGTGTCTAGATCTTAACAACTGAGAACACTCACAAGGAGATGAGTGGGAATCAAAGTTCTGTATCAGCTTTCTTCCTGATACAGTTGGATGAGAGAAGGGAGAGGGGATTCCTACTTATCTCTCCAAACCTAGGCCAGGGAACTTCCAAGACTCTGCTTACCTACTTGATAGAAGGCAACAGTTGCTGGTTGTTTGCAGAGCCGGCCATGCCTGGGCACAGCTGAATACAAAAAGAGGGGTGGAGGAAGAGATAGGGAAAGGGAGAAAGGAAGATGGGGGGAGAAAGGGAAGTAGAAGGTGAGGGGAAAAAAGAGAGAGAAAAGAGTGATGGGAGGGGTCCACCCTGCCCACATATAGACTGTGCTTTGTAGCTAATTCTATGTGTATATGTACCCCAATCAACAAATCCTCAAATACTTAAACGTCAGTTACTACGGAACTTTATACTTCTATAGAAGTAAAATGAAGGCAATGTTTCCTTTACTTACTCTGACATTTCCCCAGTTATCTGATTGTTTTAATTTTCCTTTATAAATATTCCTAACTTTTTTTCTTTTAAAAAAATAGTATCTCTCCCGTCTGTGTTGTCTCTCCTTCTCTTTGGCTGGCTGTGATTATTTCTGTAATGACATTGGCTGTGCTCTAATGGCTGCATTTGCAATCTGTTTCCTTTGAAGCGGTGTTGGGCCTGCTTGCTGCGGGAGTGACGCTACTTCTTCCGGAGACCAAGGGGGTCGCTTTGCCAGAGACCATGAAGGACGCCGAGAACCTTGGAAGGTGAAGCCCATGGTGCCCAGGACTCCGAGGCCCATAAGTCTGACGCACCCTCCAAAAGGGGCCTAATATCACTCCACATTCTCCATTTCCTCTACCTTAAAAGTTTAGGAGAGCTTTACAGATACTTGTATGTCTTTTTATTACTCCCAGAACTGCTGTGAGGAGAAAAACCCATGATAGCCACTGACTTTATGTAAGAAAATAATGAAGAGCAAGACTTGACAGTTACCTGTTCTCAAGTGCATGGCAGAGAATGATTTGTCTGCGATGTTGGCTGTGGTGCACCAAGATCCCTAGGTCACCCCAAGAGTTAATGACTCTGAGTGGGGAACATTTTAAAATCAATCTTCTGTCCTCTGAGCAATTGTTGTCTCAGATTCTTTAGTAACTTTTTTCACAAAATTCTTTTGACAGAGAGCAAGGTTTGCTGGAGTTTCATATTCTAGTCTTAGAGCAATAAAAAAGGAAAGGAAGGAACAATGCTTGATGAGGTGATCTCCCTCGGGATCCTTTACAGGCTCAGTTCTATGGATTCCACAGCAAGGATGCATGTGTCCTTGTGAATAGAGAGAGAAAAGTCTATGCGGTCCTACGACTTACGTTTGAACCTAGGTCACCTGACTCAGTAGGCCATGTGACTTTGGGAGTGTCATTGAACCCTATGGAGCTTTATTTTTCATTTAATTTCCATGCCTGAAAAATAGTCACAATAACACTTAATTTACAGAGTTTCTATAAAGATCCAATCAGATTAAGTGGGTGACGGTGACTAATCTATTGCCTGGCACATAGTAGGTGTTTAATAGAGCTCAGATTTTCTCCATTCTTCTTGCAAATTGTGCTATTTCCCCAGTGATCCTCAAAACTAAGTGTGCAGAAGAAGCACAAAAGGAACATGCTAAAATGCTAAATTCCTTGGCCTTCTTGGTTTTTGGTTTAGAATGTGAATGATGCAACTCAGGAATCTGTTTGAATAATCTCTGCCAACAATGCACATGCAGATAGGCACTCTGTACACTTCACTTGGGGAAATTCTAGATTTCTCAGTACTGATAAGGGCAAAACACTATTTTAACAGTAAATACATTTTCTAGTTGCTGATGATTTCCTTCTTTTTGATCCCAAATGGTGTGTTATCTGATTTAAAGATGTTTCATTCTAGTTTGTTAATAGCCACTTGGTTGTCTTTTTTTTCTCTTTTTTGACTTGGAGTTTCCCTCTTGTTGCCCCGGCTGGAGTGCAATGGCACTACCTTGGCTCACCACAACCTCCGTCTCCCAGGTTCAAGTGATTCTCCTGCCTCAGCCTCCTGAGTAGCTGGGATTACAGGCACGTGCCACCACGCCCGGCTAATTTATTATTTTTAGTAGAGACGGGTTTTCTCCATGTTGGTCAGGCTGGTCTCGAACTCCTGACCTCAGGTGATCCGCCCACCTCAGCCTCCCAAAGTGTTGGGATTACAGGCGTGAGCCACCACGCCTGGCCCAGTAGTCTTTTAAGATGTTCTGCTTAATCCCTTCACTCCCTCATCCTAATCATTCCCGCCCTGCCAGGGGAGGCGGGTGCTGCTGCCAAGAGCCCTGAACCCGCTGTGCATCCTTGGTTCTTGACGATACTCTTCACACGTTATAATAATTGTTTATTTCATTGTCTGTCTTCTCTACTATACCAATTCCATAAATAGTAGCCACAGTCTATGGCCAGAGTGATCACGTTGATTACTCCTTCTTCCCCACTTGCAAGGGGAGAATGTCAGGAACAGAAGTGACTGTAACTCTAGCTAAGCTTCACTGCGTGTGTGTCAGCCTACCTGAAAGCTCATGTGCATTTCACCGAATCCTCCCAAAACATTGGGAGGCAGCTTCTATGGTTACCAGACCCATTCCACAGATGAAGGAGATAGTGACATGTATCCCCAAAGTCACCGGATTCAAAATGAGTTAGCCAGGAACGTGATCAACCTTCCACTTCAGGGCTTGTCTGACTCTTTCTGGAAAGGGCCAGATAGTAAATATTTCAGGCTTTGGGGCCCTGTGGTCTCTCTTGCCACTACCCAGTTCTGCCCCTGCATTGGAAAAGTAGCTATAGACAATGCGTGAAGGAATGGTTGTGTCTGGATTCCAGTAAAATGCTATTTATGGATTTTGAAATTTGAATTTCATGTAATTTTTTAAGTGTCTTGAAATATTTTCATTTTTTCCAACTATTTAAAATGTAAAAACCATTTGTAGCTCACAAGTTGTACAAAAGCAGGCTATAAGCTCGATTGGGGCCACAGGCTGTAGTTTGCTATGCCCTTTTCTTCTTTGTTGTTTGCCATCCTTACTTTCTCTTTGTCTTGACACTTATTCATTTCTGTGTACAACTTTGCAACAGTTTCATCATCAACAAACTGATTGCTTATTTATTTATTTTAACTCCAACTTTTAATTTTGTTGTTACAGAAAAGCAAAGTCCAAAGAAAACACAATTTACCTTGAGGTCCAAACCTCAGAACCTTCGGGCACCTGAGAGAGATGCTTTGCGGCGATTTAGTGTTGGAGGGATGAAGATGGAGTTATCCTCTGCAGAAATTCGTAGACGCCTTCACTTCTCTGTATTCTTCCTCATACTTGCCTACCCTCAAATTAATATCAGTCCTAAAGAATGGTTTGCGTGGGCTTTGTCTTATTTTGTTTTCTTTCTTTTAAGTTCTCCAAAGCCCTGGCTATCTTCCACCTGTGCATTTGATCTAGGGAAAGCTGTTGGTGCTATTGGTATTGGGTACTTAATTATCTAAAGGATTTGAAGATCAGTGGAATTAAAATATTGCTATAAAAGAGGGCTGTGTAATTGGATTCCTAGAATAAGTATTCTAGAAAGAATTTTCTAGAAAGAAAATTGGTTTGATTCACTCTCTGAAAGAAAATGCCTTTGCATTTGTATGTATCTATATTGGTGAAAGCCTTTCAACATGTAGATTGCTTGGAGAGTACAATCTGCCTTCCATATCTGTGGGTTCCACATCTGTGGATTCAACCCACTGCAGACTGAAAATATTTGGGTAGCTGGGGTTGGTGGCTCATGCCTGTGATCCCAACACTTTGGGAGGCTGAGGGAGGAGGATTGCTTGAGCCCAGGAGTTTTTGACCAGCGTGGGCAACAGTGAGAGCCTGTGTCTACAAAAAAGGGAAAAAAGTTAGCTGGATGTGGTGGCACACACCTGTAGTCCCAGCTATTAGGTTAAGCAGAGGTGGGAGGCTCACTTGAGCCCAGAAATTCAAGGCTGCAGTGAGCCATGATTATGCCATTGCACACCAGCCTGGGCGACAGAACAGGAGCCTTTCTCAAAAAAAAAAAAAAAAAAAAATTTGTGCAGAAAAGATGGTTGCATCTGCATTGAATGTATACATACTTATTTTTTGTCATTATTCCCTAAGCAATACAGTATAACAACTACTTACATAGCATTTACATTATATTAGGTATTATAGTTAATCTAGAGATGATTTAAAGCATAAGGGAGGATGTATGTAGGTTATATGCAAAAATGACATCATTTTATGTGAGGGACTTGAACATTCTCAGATTTTGGTGTCCATGGGGGTTCTGGAACCAATCCTCACAGATACCGAGGGGCAACTGTACTGGTTTTTAGTATGGAAACTTTGCCTGCAAACCACGTCCTTGTGACATTTACGTACACATGATAGACTAAAACATGCTCCTCATTCAAACACCAAAAGCACCATGGCCATTTTAGGGAAGATGTCTCTGCCCCCTTGTTCCAGGAATATTTTATTCTATCTGACTCTTGGTTTTGGCACTCAAAACATTGCATTGTAATTGTGCGACTTTGTTCTTACCTCAGGCTCGTACTCCAGCAGGCAGTGGAAAACGTAATCTTCTTAATTCAAAGCCAGTGACTTCAGGGTTTTTCTCCCCTTCATACATTCATGTAAATTTCATGAATTGCAGGTTGTTCCCCTCCTCTGGTGTCCCCAGAGGAGGGCACATAGGTCCCACATGCAGGAGATGGGGTACCATGAGGAACACAGATCCTCCCTTTAAGGGCACTTCTGGACACTGCCCGCAGCCCGTCAGCTGGACCTCATGGCCAGAATATCTGGAGAAGTGGGTGGCTTCAGGCCCTTCCTAGAGTTGGGTTGCTTTACTGTGGAAGTAGGTGAAAGGAGATGGGAGGTGGCCAAGTTTGTCTGCTCTGGTTGGAGGGGTGGATGACCTTGAGGGTCTGAAGTAGGGACCTGGTTGGTTGCTGTAGGTGGCCATGACGCCGCCCACCTGGGGCCCCTGAGCAGGTGGACCTGAGACAGCTCAGAGATTCCTTGTGCCATGGGGGTAGGGGGAGCAGCATGATGTGATTTAGGGCTTGTCATGGCTGGTGATATGGTTTGGCTGTGTCCCCACCCAAATCTCATCTTGAATTTTAGCTCCCATAATTTCCACGTGTCATGGGAGGAATCCAATTGGAGGTAACTGAATCATGGGGGTGGGTCTTTCCTGTGCTGTTCTCTTGATAGTGAATAAGTCTCACGAGATCTGATGGTTTTATAAAGAGGAATTTCCCTGCACAAGTTTTCTCTTCCCTGCCACCACGTAAGACGTGCCTTGCTCCTCCTTGCTCTTTTGCCATGATCATGAGGACTCTGCAGCCATGTGGAACTGTGAGTCCATTCAACCTCTTTCCTTTGTAATTACCCAGTCTCGGGTGTGTCTTTATTAGCAGTGTGAGAATGAGTGAATACAGCTGGGATGAAGGTTCCACCCACAGCTGGGGCATGGACTGTATAGCTGGGACCATGTGGGGAGAAAGACACCCTGGAAAGGCTGGTGTGGGCACAGGCTGCCCAAGGAGGGACACTGCCTGCAGATCCATGGCATGAAGCAAGCCTCCTGGGACCTATGTGCCCTGCTCTGGGGACACCAGAGGAGGGGAACAACCTGCAATTCATGAAATTTACATGAATGTATGAAGGGGAGAAAAACCCTGAAGTCACTGAGCTTACTTTGAATTAAGAAGATTACGTTTTCCACTGCCTGCTGGAGTACGAGCCTGAGGTAAGAACAAAGTCACACAATTACAAGGTCATGTTACTTGCACAATTAACTTTTGCAGCCTTAGAATTTATGGGGTTGTGCCATCTGCATTGGTCTGCAGCTTGCTTTTTCAAGTTAACTTCTTTCCACTTCAGCATACAGGGGTCTGACTGGTTTGAGCAGCTGCATAGCAATGTTTTGAGTGCCATCATTGATTGAACCATTTCTGCTTTCTGTTCCTAGAGTGTGGTCCCCTTCATGTGAATGTCAATGATGGGGTTGTTTGTTAGTTGGTTCTCCCGCCTCATTCTGTTTGTCATACCCCCCGCTTAGTGGTCCGACTGTCCTTGGGGGCAGCCAGTGGGAGCAGTTAGGGCAGCGGGCTGTCCCCTATCTAGTCACCCAGGCCCTCTGCACCGCCTGGCCCAGACCCTTCTGCCTGCAGCCCAGCAGGATGGGCAGATCAGTTTGGATTCCTGTGTGTCTTGGGTGCTTATGGCGCTTGGCCCACCACACAGAGCAGGTAAGGCGCTGTTCTGTGGGTTCCCGGACTCCCCCGTGTTTCATCATCCTCTTGCACATCCTCTTGCGCCTTCCTCTTTTTTGTTTTTGTAAATGTCAAAGCTGTAGACTCTGTGTGCAAAACATATTTTTCTTGCTGAACCAAATCCTGTTTGCCTCATCTTACATATTCATTTTGTTCTATTTCTGTATATATAGAACAAAATGTGTATTACATTTTATTTTTATAAATATGTTTTAATGTATTTATAAATGTATTTTATAAATGTATTTATGTATTTTATTACATAAAATACATAAATACATTTATACATAAAATACATAAATACATTTAATGCATAAAATACATAAATAAATATGTATTTATTACATAAAACAGAAATACATTTATGTATTTATTAATGTAATACATTTATTATGTATTAATGTAATACATTTATTATGTATAAATGTATTTATAAATGTATATAATGTATTTAATAATGTACATAATAAATGTATTTATAAATACATTTATTTACATATATTACATTTTATATTGCTTACGACAGGGCTTACAAAATGATCTCAAACTTGCAGGGCTATATTTGAAATTTTTCAATAGGTACATTTCCTAAACATATCGCTTAAGCATTTTGCCCTGACTCAATTAAATAACTCTCATCTCTAATAGGCACTATCCTTAGTCCTCAAATGCAAGAGCAACGTTTTTACCTTCCAGTGCTTGAGAAGTGTACAGAGGAGGGGACCCTTACTGTCTCCAGTGCTGCAGTCCCCTTGGGGCGGGGGTGGCTGACAAAATAGATCTCAGGGGGACTAGATGGCCTTGGTGCACAAAAGAGATCACGACAGCCAAATGGACTCCCAAAAATGTACTGTCTGTTTCTGTGGCTCTCACACAGACCCTGGCTGGTGACACCAGATGGATTCTTTGCTAGTCCCAGGAGGGTAAAATGGGGACCCTATGAGCTAAAGAGCAGCCAAGAGGAGACGTGAGTAATCCATGACCCCATGTTCCATCCTCTTCATAGCAGATTCTAACATTGTTTAAGGCTAGCCCTGGACAAAAAGGCTGAACTATTCAGAACATCATGCGTGGGCATTCAGTTACCCTAGTTTAGGAGACACACTTTCAGTTTTCATCTATCCCTCAAGGGAACCTCTGACTGTGACTAGAATTTCCACCCAGTCTCGGGTGGCCTGCAATATATCAGCACACCCTTCGTTTCCCAACTGCTCTCTTTCTTTTCCAAGCACAGCGTGCATTTCCTTTCTAGCCCTAAACACTGGCTGCTCATAAAACCAACCCCTGCCACTTATTGTCCAGCTCAGAGGTCCAGACGTCTCTCAACTGTTCCAAGAATGTTCAGCTTTTATCAGCTCACAGTCCCAGACATCAGCATTATTAATAACATTCACAATTGCTCTTTGTGACAAAGAGCTCTTTAAACATTGGATAGTTTACCCGTGGGAGGCAAGGCTTTTGTGGCCTCATTTTCATCACTCTTAATTTAAACTTTTAGCTAAATGTCTTGAAAATATTTGTAATTTCACCCCGATTTAGTAATCATAGACACTGGTTTGTTTAACCATCTATTTGTTGGACATGTACCACAGCAATTGAGATGATTGTCCAGTTTATGGGTGCCCAGATAGACCCCCTTCCAGTTCAGGACATAGAGAGGAGGCCGCCTTTTGCTTCTGGCTGTGGCCCCCCCAGGGTCCCTGGGGTTCATCTAAGCCTCACTAAAGGAGCTGTCAAACTTTACCTCTCTCCTCAAACCCAAGTATTTAACTCCTCCCACTCATGTATTCATTTAGGCCTTTATTTAGAAAACACTCACTGAGTACCTGTTATGTGCCAGGCACTGTCTTAGATAATGAGGATTCAACAGTAAATTAAAAACAAAAGCAAAACCAAAAAACCTCCACCCTCAGAGAAGTTACTTTCTAGTGGTTTGGGAAAACAGACCAAAGCAAAATAAGAAAATGATATATTATTAAATCTTTAGAAAGGATCAGGCCTTGTGGATAAGAATAAAAGAGCAGAGTTCAGCAGTTCCAGTTGGCAAAAGCTGGGAAGGAAGAAATGATGAATCTTGTCCAGGACTTGTTGAGTTTGAGCAAAGATGTCCAATGGGTGGTGGGAGATGGCTTTGGGGCTTGAGCTCATGTCTGGAGAGGGAGAAACATCAGCATTTGATGGATACGGAAGACAGGAGAATGGATGAGCAGTCTGGAATGAGGAAAGATGGCGTTCAGAACAAAACCCAAGACGGAGGACAGAATAGAGACTTCATAATAAAGGCTTGGGAAACTGCTGAAAACAAATGGTAGCATGGGATATAAGTCAGCCAATGATCTTCATTTCGCTGCTATTTGGGCAAAACCATGTGCTCTCTGGCTCATTCTGACTTAAAATCTAGCAGAAAATATGATGGGCACTTAGAAGGAAATCCCAATCTATTCAGCAATTTAGTGACTACAACGTACTAGGCAGCTGGAGGCTTCGTCCTGCCCTGTGTAATTTGCAAAATGGTCTTGGGTCCTATCTGTGTTCTGGAGGGGATGAGGAGCAGGGTGCCTATGTTTTGGTTCTCATATTTATAAAATGGGGAGGGATTTTCCACCTTACATCCAAGGAGGAAAATCTACTGGAAGAATTATACTAGCTTCCATTTATTTACCATCTCATTTTCTTATGTGTGTTCTAAACATATACACAGTTTAAGCAATATTCTGATAGAAACTTATTTTTGTCTTTAAAATTGCTGTCCCATTCCCATACATGTCAGCAACTGGCCACAGTGGCATCCCTGCACCCTCAAATAGTTAAGTTGCTCACGGCCACTGTCTTGCTTAAATATTTTTAAATTGCTGGATGATATCCTTTTTCTAAAATTTTTATTTTTAGAGACAAAGTCTCACTATGTCTTTCACCCAGGCTGGAGTACAGTGGTGCAGTCATAACTCACCACAGCCTCAAATACCTGGGCTCAAACGGTCCCCTCATCTCAGCATCCTAGGAGCTAGGACTACAGGCATGCACCACCATGCCTGAGTAGTTTTAGAAAACATTGTTGTTGTTGTTGTTGTTTTTTTTTTTTTGTAGAGACAGAGTCTCCCTATGTTGTGCAGGCTGGTCTCAAACTCCTGGCCTCAAGCAGTCCTCCCACCTTGGCTTCCCAAAGTGCTGGGATTACAGAGATGAGCCAGTATGCCTTGCCTACTCTCCTTTTTTTTATTAAGAAGGAAAAATTAAGATTTATAAAGCTTTGGATAATATTATAATATAGAGATGTGGTTTGGTGGGAGGAAATAAAGCATGGTACAACAAAGTTAACCAAAAGAATCTTTTATGTAAGGGAATTAAATAGTAGAGAAGAAAAGTTGATAGTTCACTAGGGAAATTTATTTGTACATGAGAACATGATACCCAAGGACTTAGTAAAATCAGTCTAATGGGAAACTCTACACGTGCTATGACTTTGAAGGCTTCCCTGGTCCCCTCAGTGGCTGGGGCTGCCTCTGATATGGGGCCGCTGTGGCTGGTCCTAAAGACAAGAAAAATGCAAAGTTCAAGAAAGGTCAGGGAAATGTTTTTGCCAAAGAGCAAGGACTCTTGGAGATGTCTAGGGTAGTGGCAAAACACAAAGATGCCTAAATATGGATGGTGCCCAATGCCAAGCAGAGACAATTTCAACATCCTGATGACAGTGGTTAAAGTCAAGCAGAACAAGTTGAGCCTATAAACAAGTCCATGATAATACTGAGATGGAACAAATAGCAAGCACACCAAGGAAAAAGCACATGAGTTTCCAATAAAGTTTACAAGCTGTTCAATTAGTTCAACAAAACTGATGTAAGCCCTCCACTTAAGGTTAAACACCAAAGTTAATAATCATAAATAAGAAGCAGATGTATCAAGGAAATAATTAAAGCATGCTTAAAATATATGATGTCTATGGTTTGATCAGTTTAAATTATAATATTTTGGCCATCCAGTATTGTAGTGACTTAGAAACCAAGGTCAAATCTTTCAGAGGCTCAATCCAAATTGAAGATGATACATTTGGAATTGAGAATGTAGACCTGCTTTGCCCCAATGGGAATAAATGACCTGCAGGGTCAGAGGCTGGCAGCTAGAGGCTAGAGGCCCTGAGGCATTCCCCTCGCTGTGGCTCTCAAGGCTCAGATTCAGCTACTGGCCAACAAGCCATAGAGTTATGCCTTGGGCAGAAACAGCCACAGAACTATTCATCACTTTCAAAGATAAAAAAAATTAAAATGGTATCTTAAAACATTTTAGTTTAGGCTGGGCACAGTGGCTTACATCTGTAATCCCAGCCCTTTGGGAGGCTGAGGCGGGTGGATCACCTGAGGTCAGGAGTTCGAGAGCAGCCTGACCAACGTGGTGAAACCCTGTCTCTACTAAAAATACAAAAATTAGCTGGGTGTGGTGGTGGGTGCCTGTAATCCCAACTACTTGGGAGGCCAAGGCAGGAGAATTGCTTGAACCTGGGAGGCAAAGGTTACAGTGAGCCAAGATCAGGCCATTGCACTCCAGCCTGGGTGAGAGAGTGAGACTCCATCTAAAAAAAAAAAAAAAACAAAATAACAAAACAAAACTCTTTAATTTATACTGAAAAGTCTGAATTGTAAGACAGTTCCTCCTACCTTAGCTGTCATACTCCTAATGGTAATTACAGTCAACTCTTCAAATGGTACTTTAAATTCCAGGCCAGAACTGTAAGATTCAGAAATTCCCACAGCCCCAGGATCCCTCCCAACCTGTCCCCTGCTCAGGGAGGGTGAGGTCAGGTGATGACCCAACCTGTGCAGACCTGATAAAGCCACCAGGAAGGGACCTGGGGGCCGACCACTGAGGAGGTCAAAATGGTCACCATCAAATTGGAAAACAGTAATCAGATGTATGCACTTAAAACAATAAGTATTTGGGTTTTCTTAAAACAAAATTTGAGGGAATTATTTGACACTGATTTACTGATTAGAGTTAGCCAAAAAGGCTACTGAAATGATAAAAACCCTCTGGCCATGGGAGGCTGAATGGGGGAAGAGGTGTGGGGTGGGAGGCTGATCGGGGAAGAGGTGTGGGGTGGGAGGCTGATCAGGGAAGAGGTGTGGGGTGGGTGGCTGAGCGGGGAAGAGGTGTGGGGTGGGTGGCTGAGGGGGAAAGAGGTGTGGAGGAGGCAACAGTGTTCCTGGACCAAACTGAGGGTGGGGCTGCTTATTCTCGCAGCTCAGTAACGAGATGCAGACGAACTGGGAAAGAAGAGAATTTACTTCTGTAACCGGGTACAGGGAGAAGGGTGGGAAAATATCACCAGACTGACTCAAAATTACAATGTTTTCCAGAGCTTATAGACCTTCTGAGCTATATGTCTATGTATAAGTGTACACTCTTCTAAAGACGTCAGTGATTAACATTTTCTAATCTCTAAAGTCTGAGTCCTGAAGATCTTCCTCTGGAGCCTCAGTAAACTTACTTAGTCTAGATGGGTCCAAGTGCTAGGGTGATTACCCTTATCTTGCCTCCTGCTAAATCACGGAGGTTTGGGGAATTCCTTTAGACCCCAATAAAACTTGTTTGTGGATGTCTAGGGAATTCCATCAGACCCCAGTTAAACTCATTTAATCCTAAACGGGTCCTGTTAAGAATTTCAAAAAAAAAAAAAAAAAAAAATTCCTTTGTTATCTTGTCATGCTTCAAGGCTCAGGAAAAGCCTAGGCAAAACTCTTGGTGGGCTTTTGCTACATATCAGCCTTTGTATAAGGAAACAGCCTCTATCAGCTTTTAATATTTAACTTAACCACTCAGTCAGTGCTCAAACAATTGTCATGGAGGTCTGCCTGTTCAGCTGTTATTGAGACTTAGCCTGCCACAAAAGGAAGAGGTATCTATAACTAAACCAAGGGCATGAAGAAATAGTGTCTGGGGATTTGGGAAATATAACTTGTGATCCACAGTCATTTAAAATGGGGAGGTTCTAGAGACTTCCTTTTCCAGGGTGGTCCCAGGGATCAGCTGCTCTTGACATGACTGGTGGTGTTCAAAGCTCAAGACACAGCCCACTGCATCCCTACCACATGGTCTCTGATTCCGCAGAGTCCAAACCAAAGGCTGCTCTCTTTGTATGAGAAAAACACGTTTAAGACAAATGAGCCTGGGGCTCATACCTCTACCCCAAATGCCAATATGCATGAGTGGCCCTTGAAACCTTGTTCCTGTGCTGGGTTTGTTCTAAAGAACAGTTGTGCAATATCTGACTACTACTATTCAAGGAAAAGGATAGGTCATTCCAACATTTGGTGCAGAAACCCTGGTTAATTTGGTTAAAGGAGCATGTCTTCTGCCAGTGAGAGCCACTGTGTAAAGGAGGCAGAGACTCAAATTAATGATCAGTTAAAGAAAATGGTGCACTGGGTAATTTTTAAAATTCAACAAGGCAAATGTAGTTGGTGAATTAATGACCCGTTTAAGACTAATGAATGATGATCTTCTGATAGCAATGGTAAAAAATGCTCTTACCTGGGTATTCTTGGATCATTAAAAATTAACCATCATTGTGGGACTACACAGCCAACCATTATCTGCCCCCACCAACTTTTATTTTGTCTTGGGTAGAGTCCACATAAAGGAAAACTATGGCTCAAGAAATTTCTTACCTGTTTCCATTAATTGATGCACCCATCATCCAACCATCCACCGTGAACTCAGTTGGTAGTTGTTAATTGACCATCTATTATGTGCCAGGCACAGTTCTAGGTGTTGGGCTTTCAGTTAGAGAACAACAAAGGCATGATCTCTTGCCTTCATTGAATTTATATTCTAGTTGGGGGAGACACACTAAAGACATTAAGAGATGATCAAAATACTTTCAGAAGGAGATAAAGTCAGTCAGGATGATAGGATGCAGAAAGACTTGAATAGATGCCCGGGGCTAATTTAGTTTAAGTATTTGTGGAACTATTTTTTCTTTTTTCTTGAATAGAGAGTATTAATACATGTTTACCATGGCTCCTGAATGAGTGTATGATCCCCTTTTTCTATTGAAGAAGGATTAATACTATGTAATTTCATTGATTTGAAGTTCTTTTCTTAGGGACCTTTCTGGATCCTGGCTACCTGACTTCAAACTATACTACAAGGCTACAGTAACTAAAACAGCATGGTACTGGTACCACAACAGAGACATAGATCAATGGAACAGAACAGAGTCCTCAGAAATAATGCCGCATATCTACAACTATTTGATCTTTGACAAACCTGACAAAAACAAGAAATGGAGAAAGGATTCCCTATTTAATAAATGGTGCTGGGAAAACTGGCTAGCCATATGTAGAAAGCTGAAACTGGATCCCTTCCTTACACCTTATACAAAAATTAATTCAAGATGGATTAAAGACTTACATGTTAGACCTAAAACCATAAAAACCCTAGAAGAAAACCTAGGCAATACCATTCAGGTTATAGGCATGGGCAAGGACTTCATGTCTAAAACACCAAAAGCAATGGCAACAAAAGCCAAAATTGACAAATGGGATCTCATTAAACTAAAGAGCTTCTGCACAGCAAAAGAAACTACCATCAGAGTGAACAGGCAACCTACAAAATGGGAGAAAATTTTCACAACCTACTCATCTGACAAAGGGCTAATATCCAGAATCTACAATGAACTCAAACAAATTTACAAGAAAAAACAAACAACCCCATCAAAAAGTGGGCAAAGGACATGAACAGACACTTCTCAAAAGAAGACATTTATGCAGCCAAAAAACACATGAAAAAATGCTCATCATCACTGGCCATCAGAGAAATGCAAATCAAAACCACAATGAGATACCATCTCACACCAGTTAGAATGGCTTATCATTAAAAAGTCAGGAAACAACAGGTGCTGGAGAGGATGTGGAGAAATAGGAACACTTTTACACTGTTGGTGGGACTGTAAACTAGTTCAACCATTGTGGAAGTCAGTGTGGCGATTCCTCAGGGATCTAGAACTAGAAATACCTTTGACCCAGCCATCCCATTACTGGGTATATACCCAAAGGACTATAAATCATGCTGCTATAAAGACACATGCACACGTATGTTTATTGCGGCACTATTCACAATAGCAAAGACTTGGAACCAACCCAAATGTTCAACAACGATAGACTGGATTAAGAAAATGTAGCACATACACACCATGGAATACTATGCAACCATAAAAAATGATGAGTTCATGTCCTTTGTAGGGACATGAATGAAACTGGAAATCATCATTCTCAGTAAACTATTGCAAGGACAAAAAACCAAACACCGCATGTTCTCACTCATAGGTGGGAATTGAACAATGAGAACTCATGGACACAGGAAGGGGAACATCACACTCTGGGGACTATTGTGGGGTGGGGGGAGGGGGGAGGGACAGCATTAGGAGATATACCTAATGCTAAATGACGAGTTAATGGGTGCAGCAAACCAACATGGCACATGGATACATGTGTAACAAACCTGCACATTGTGCACATGTACCCTAAAACCTAAAGTATAATTAAAAAAAAATACCCCTTCCAAACCTACTTAGGGAGAAGTTTATGTCTTAGTTTAAGGCCTGTTCTCGTTCAGTAAACTCTACTGACATTAAACCCTAGCAAGGCTGTGAATAAATTTCTTCATCAAGTTACAATTTCTGTTTCCTTAACCTTCAGTTGCTGGAATGGAATGGCCCCCAAATTCATAAATTTTAACCCTAGGCCATGAGCACAATATTTTATTTTTCTGCTTCTAATAGGAACAGCAGCTGAGGGCCCTAGCCCTGCTCAAAGGCTTGAAATTTCCCAAGCAGAAGCTGAAAGAAATGCAAGTGGTACAGAGATATTGTCTGGGCGTTGCATTTTATCAGGAAAAAAGAGTGGGTGGAATCCGCTAACCAGTATCAGACTATCAATGCCAGGAAATTTCCATTTCATTGTGAGCAAGAGAATCAGAGCAGTCTGGTAGCAAATGCAATTTGCAGCAAGTGTCAAAACACGGGGCAAAGAGAAACTAGAGCAAATCTAAACTTTTCTATTATCCAGATGTCTGTGCCCCAAAGATCTGAAGTGTGACTCACACATTCTGTGTGTGTGTGACTGTGGCAGTGACCTTGTCTATGGGTCTTCTACAAAATCATACTTATGTGTCATTGAGAAAACCATCTCATCTACTAATTCTGAAAAAGTGTAGATTTTGTCTACAAAAAAAAATGAAGAATCAGAGAAAATTAACCAACCATTAAAACCATTTTAGGAGTTCAATACAAAATGACAAACCTGAGATATCACAGAGTGATATGAATTCCCCCTATGAAAAACGGGAACATTTTTGAAAATCTCTATGCATGCTCTTTCCAAGATTCTAGAAGACAATGAAGTCACAGAAAGGGAAGCATTTGTTAATACGTATATTGCTTTTAGAAAAAAAAAAACATAGTCACAGAAAGGGAAGCATTTGTTAATACATATATTGCTTTTAGAAAAAAAAACAACTGGAAAAGCAACAGAAGCAACGATGAGTAGATTGAATATTATGGAAATCAAATTTGGGAATTAGAAGATAAGCTTGAGAAATTCTGCTAGAATGCAGAGAAAAGAGACAAATGAATATGATGAGTAAAAAGATAAAGCACAAAGAAAGCAGACACAGTAGATGCCATGTGCATATGCAGAGGGGTGAATTTCGAAATTAACTCCCATTTTTTTTGCTCCTGTGCTCAAGGCTTCGCCTGAGTTCCACAAAAGCAGAGGGGAATTTGATCAGGGAAGGAATCCCAGGGATGCCAGGAGTGTGGGAAGAGAGAGGGAGTGGAGCTGACAGGAGGATGCATTATTTTGGTGATCTCCAGGGACATCTGATCAAGTCCCAAGACCATGTATGTATGTATGTATGTATGTATGTATGTATTTATTTTTGAGACAGTCTCACTCTGTTACCCAGGCTGGAGTGCAGTGGCTTACTGCAACCTCCACCTCCTGGGTTCAAGTGATTCTCCTGTCTCGGCCTCCTGAGTAGCTGGAATTACAGGTGCCTGCCACCACACCAGGCCTGACCACGTAGTTTAATCATACCAAAGTTATTCCTCAAGCTTGGGAGAGCCTGGAGCACCACCTAAACATTGGAGTATTCCATCAATACTCTCCAATTTACATGAAAATATTCTGGTAGAATTATTTAAATGTGAAATATAAAACCATTTGAAATACTAGAATATGATAGGGGTCAACATTTATGTATTTTTATTCAAGCAAGACTTTCTAAACATAATACCAATTAAGAAACCACAAAGGAAAACAAGTATAGATTTGTTCACTTAAAAATTAAAAAAAAATTCTATGAAAAATACCAAATAAAAAACTAAAGGGCGAATGACCAATTCCAAGAAACAATTTGAAAAAGGCTCTGACCTGTTAGTCAAGAAAAATAGAATATCCCAGAAGGAAAATGGGCAAAGAACAAAAATAGTCACTTCATAATATAAAGAAAATTAGTAATAAACATGAAAACATGTCCAACCTTACTCCTCAAAGAAATTCAGATAAAATGGCCAGGAGATATTATTTTTTGTGTGTGTGAGTGTGTTGTGTATGTGCATGTGTGAGAAAGAGAGAGAGAGACATGAAGGGAGAGGGAGAGGGAGGGAGGGAGGGAAGGAGAGAGAGAGAGAGAGAGAGAGCGCTGTGTGTGTGTGGCAATGAAGACATGAAAAAGCCACACTCTGGCATTGTGTTGGTGAAATTAATTTGTAACACATTTTGAAGGACAAGCTGATGTTTATAGCCAAAGTCTTAAAATGTTCCAGCACATAGTAAACAGAAAAAAAAAACTCTCTGATTTTCACAATACCCATACTCTTTTTTTTTTTTTTTGAGATGGAGTCTCACTCTGTCGCCCAGGCTGGAGTGCAGTGGCGTGATCTCGGCTCACTGCAAGCTCCCACCCGGGTTCTGCTATTTTCCTCCCTCAGCCTCCCGAGTAGCTGGGACCACAGGCTCGGCCACCGCCTCCGGCTAATTTTTGTATTTTTTTAGTAGAGATGGGGTTTCACCGTGTTAGCCAGGATGGTCTCAATCTCCTGACCTCGTGATCTGCCCACCTCGGCCTCCCAAAGTGCTGGGATTACAGGTGTGAGCCACCACGCCTGGCCAATACCCATACTCTTAACCACTTCTTTCTACTGCCTCAGAAAATGATTGCAAGTAAAAATGTAAAGTAACTGCCCTAAAGACAGTTCAGTCTTTCCCTCCATCCTCCTCTCTCCCTGTCTTTTCCCTTTACTTTCTACTCTCCTCCTCACCACAGCACAATGACCGACTTTGTTCCGTTGAAGAATCCTGTTTAATGAATTTATGGGACTCTATTTAACTAAGGACACTGTATTTTGTACTGCTGTTACCAACTCTTGCCTCTTATGGAATACTCTAGAGAGAATCACTCCACTAGTCTTAGTTAGCAGAGCTCCTTAGAGCCAAATTTAAAAGCAGGGGATGCGGGGGGCAGGGGTCTCCTTTTTTTTTTTTGGAGTTTCCCTTGGTCCTCTCATCAAGTTAATTACTATTCTGAGTATACTTCACATTGAACAGTTATTCTCTTGTACCTAGAACAGAGGAAATCTTTATTTTGAAATGTGAGCTGAGATAATGCTGTGTCAGTGTCTGACCTTGGGCGGCTCATTTCCCAATTAGGAAAACTGGAGATAGCCAGGCATGGCTTTGGAGGAGTCCCCTGAAAGCACCGTAGCTGGTCTCCCTTGAATATCCAGGCACAGACATTTCCCTGGCCTCCCGACTTGGTCTGTTTGGGCTGGTACAACAAAATACCTTGGACTGGGCAATTTATAAATTATTATAAACAGAAAGTTATTGCTCAGAGTTCCAGAGGTTGGGAAGTCCAAGATCAAGGTGCCGGCAGATTTGTTTCCTGGCGAGGGCTCTTTGCTTCACAGATGGCACCTTTTTGCTGTGTCCTCACATGGTGGAAGAGCAAAGAGGAACTGACAGGCTCCTCCAGGCCTCTTTTATAAGGGCACTAATCCAATCATGAAGGGTTTGCCCTCATGACCAAATTATCCTCAAAGGCCCTACTTTTTAATACCATCACCTTAGGGGTTAGGTTTTAACCCATGAATTTTGGAAGGATACAAACATTCAGACCACAGCACCTCCTAACAAGCCATGGCTAAAAGCTGCCTACCCTCTTGGCTGTGAGAACACATTTTTGCACATTTTGTACTGACCCATGTTATTAAGGGCCCTACACAGAAAGCCAGGGGCAGTGGGTGGAGTGTTGAGACCCTGACATGCCCAGTTAAGTCCTGATGTGAGGACCCCAGCCAGGGAACATGGGGACTTGGAAAATACTTCTTGAATGGCAGCAGCCTTCAAGACAAGAGTCAGCCAACATCACAGTTAGATCTCAAGGTTGATGCTCAGAGTCTAAATGGTTTTTGTACACGGGCAGTTGTAAAACACACATTTACACAATAATCACCGTAAAACAAAATTAGAACAGGGCTGCTTGTGGCCCTTGATAGTACAAATTGGAAACTGGAGAAAAACTGTGACTTATCTAAAAACATTTTTGTAAAAGCCTTTGCCTTTTCTGGAGTGTGTCTCTTGATGATACAGAATGAGTCTATACAAGGTCTATGACTATTACATGAAAAACACTACCACAGTCACACACACAAAAATCTGTCAAGTTAATTGGAACCTTTTTGTATTGGTGGTGGTGGGAATGTAAAATGTTGCAGCTACCGTGGAAAACAGTATGGTGGTTCCTCAAAAAATTAAAAATAGAATGACCATATGATCCAGTAATTCCACTTCTAAGCACATACTCTAAAGAATTGAAAGCAAGGTCTCAAAGAGATATTTGTACACATATGTTCATAGGAGCATTATTCACAATAGCCAAGAGATGCAAGCAACCCGGCTGACCATTGCCAGATGAATGCATGAACAAAATGTGATGTATACATACAATGGAGTGTTATTCAGCATTAAAAAGGAAGAAAATCTGACACATACCACAGCATGGATGAAGCTTACTAAGTGAAATGAAATGTGTGACTCATGACAAATGAAATAAGCCAGTCACCAAAAGACAAATACGGTGTGATTCCACTTATATGAGGTACCCAGAGTAGTCAAAGTCATAGAGAAAGTGTAGAATGGTGGTTGCCAGGGGCTGGCGGAAGGGGAGAATGGAGAGCTATTGCTTCTGGGTATAGAGTTTCCATTTTGCAAGATAAAGAGTCCTGGAGAGAATGGTGGTGATCATTGCACAACAATATGAATGTATTTAATACTACTGAACTGTACACTTAAACATGATTAAGATGCTAAATATCTTGTGTGTACTTTATCACAATAAAAATATATCAAGCTAAATGCCCCACAGTGCTGTGGTGAGTTATTTCTGTGCATGGCAAGATAGTCTCAAGTAACTGGTAAAGTTAGGTTATCCCTCACATATTTGACTTCCATCTGGTTAATTCCCATTTATCCTGCAGATCTCAGTGGAAACATTGCTTTCTTCAGGAAGTCCTCCTTGGCTCCCAGCCTAGGCCAGGTCTCCCTGTAACATTCACTTCTCCTTCTGGGCTGCCGTTTCTTAAGTGCATTCTTTGTGTCAGTCATTGCTCTAGGTGAGTATGTTCAATTCATCATGATAACCGGAACTGTAACTTCTTGCTTAATGCTTTCTCTTCTGCTACAACATGAATTCTGTGATCCAGGAAAAGAATCTGCCTTGTTCTATGCTGTGTCTCCATGTCCAGTACAGTACTTGCACCCAGTAGACACTTAATGAGTATTGGTCAAATAAACACTACTGTGAATGTCAATAAAATGTCTACTTTTGCTTGTCTCCCTGTAGATTTTAATACTGCTTTTCTCTTATGCATTGAGATTGGCAGAGGTTTTTTTGTAAGATCTATAGATAACATCGAGAATAGCAGTTTTAAAACCAGAAACTCTTAAAAATATTAATGGCGAATCTCATTTAGTCATTCTTGGTAGCTGCCAGAATCCCAAACATGCACTTCTAGTAGGTTCTCATGTCTTTGGGGACTGTCTCTGCTGTATTTCTTCTAGGCTTCTAAGGACTTAACTAAATAGAAGATGGCTATAAATGTCCTTCCTGATGTTTTTATACAATATCCTTTACTTTTCAAGAACAGAAAACGCTTGAACTTTGGATCATGTAGTAGCCCAAGGTAAGTCATCTTGATTTAGATTGATTCCCAAAAGGTTCCCAGAAAGTCTGGGGTTCACCCAAAGTCTATAGGCCAAGGAGTATTTGAGTTTCTCCCTCTGCCTTTTTTTTTTTTCACTCTACTCTTAAAGCTGTTTCATATGATCCCATTTTAATGACAGCTTCCTCAATACTCTAGACTGGGCCTGCAATACATTAAGCATTTCAGGGAGTTTACATTATTGTAGCTTTAATCCCAGAATCAAGTTAATTACTACTCTGTCAGAATCAGCTGCCAGAGTATTTATTACTTTAGTTAATCGAAGCTGGCCATTCAAAACTTTGCTGGTGAATGCTTGCTTTTTTTTTCCTCTTTCTTTTTTTTTTTTTCTGAGACAGAGTCTCACTCTGTCACCCAGGTTGGAGTGCAGTGGTGCAATCTTGGCTCACTGCAAGCTCCGCCTCCGGCATTCACACCATTCTCCTGCCTCAGCCTCCCAAGTAGCTGGGACTACAGGCGCCCGCCACCACGCCTGGCTAATTTTTTGTATTTTTAGGAGAGACAGCGTTTCACTGTGTTAGCCAGGATGGTCTCGATCTCCTGACCTCGTGATCTGCCTGCCTTGGCCTCCGAAAGTGCTGGGATTACAGCTGTGAGCCACTGAGCCTGACCGAATGCTTGCTTTTTTTGTAGTTTCTGAGGTTAGCAGAAAGCTTGGTATGTTGTTTAATCTTACTGATGTAGTTAGGTTGCAACATAAGCAATGAGAGTTGTTTTCCATTCTAAATACTGGAACTTTTCTATTTTAAACATATGTCAACGGAAGTAAATATGTTATTGTAAATCACATTTTCAAAAAATTACTACCAGATTGTTAGTGTTATCATCTACTTTGAATGAATAAAAACATAAAGTCCATTTCATCTGCTTGCTTTCCAATTTTTAAGATTACTTATTGGGTCAACAGAATTAACACTGTTTTCTAACACATCAAAAGAGGATGCATCTTCAATAACCAAAGAAAGCTCAAGTACATACTGATGTGTTTCTTCTTTTAGGTAAACATTTATTAAGTTACTATAGCTCCTTTGCTCTCTTAGAATAGGAACTTGCAGGATATTTCCTTGATTACTAACTTGCTTGATTAGTAATTAAATTGTACTTTATTCTCATTAGGGAAATACATTTTCCTTCAATGAAATGGAATGGTATATACTTGCTACTATTACTAGATCAAATATGGCCAAGAAAGACCCAGAATTATGTATAGATACAATGACACATAAGCTTCAAAGTGTATAGCCTGAAGAATGGTGCTTCAGGGATTTAAAACTCCAACTGGTGAATTGTAATAGAAGTATAAATTTTGTAAATGAAATAGATATTGAGTTAAAAAACCTCTTTCTTTTAAATGGGTTATATTTTTCTGGCATAGATAAATGATATACAGGAAGACTTCCACTTCTGACAGCATGGAATAGAGAATTAGAAAAAGGACCACCAAATTTACTCAAAGTAAGAAAAATGGAGAAAAAGAGCAGAAAATAATGAAATACAAAAAAAGAAAAGATAATTTCAAGGAAGCCAAACCTAGCTCTTTGAAAAGAGAAACCTCTTAATGAAATGGACAAACCTCTGGTGAGACTGATCAAGAAACAGTGAGAGAAGGCATGAATAGACAATATCAAAATAGAAAAGGGGCATAAGTACAGATCTGGGAGGTATTTATTTTTTCTTTTTAAATAGCCAAGTTCAAGAGCAAATATCTGGGAGATATTAAAAAGCTAAGACAAAAGTATCCACAACTTTCTGCCTATGCATTAGAAAACTTAATGAAATGAACTAATTCCTAGAAATGCTAAAGTACCAAAATTCATTCAAGAAATAGGAAGCCTAGATCATACTACAGCAATAAAATAAAATGAATGAGTGGTTAAATGCTTCACCACAAGAAAACATCAGCTAGATGACTTTGAAGGCAAGCCCCACTAAACTTTCAGGGAGCAGATTTTTCAATCCTTTGCTAACACTTGTCTTGATTTCTGTGTTAATCCAAGTCCTCTGAGAAGCAAATGCCAAAACAGAATTAAAAGTGCAATAATTTTATTGGGCAAAATTCCTGTGATATAAAATGGTATGGAGCTGGGAAGGATCGTCAGAAAGGAAAGGAGAGGAAGAGAGGGGGCACAGAGGCATCCTAGACTCCTGGGCAGTCAAGGAGAGGTTTGGCAGAGTTGGAAGGCAGATGAATCACTCAGGAATGGACCGTCTGAGTCTCCCTGCAAGCTCAGTCATCATCTGGGAGCAGCCCAAGGGAAGCAAGGCCTTGGGCACACACAGCGATGGCACTCAGGGCTCGCCTTGGCTCTGGGTTAGTTTTGCTTTTTCTCGGTGATCTGTGTATACTCATAGCAGCCTCAATTCTAAAACCAGCTGCATAAATGTCTTCTTTTGAGAAGTGTCTGTTCATGTCCTTTGCCCACTTTTTGATGGGGTTGTTTGTTTTTTTCTTGTAAATTTGTTTGAGTTCATTGTAGATTCTGGATATTAGCCCTTTGTCAGATGAGTAGGTTGCACATGAAGAAATGCTCATCATCACTGGCCATCAGAGAAATGCAAATCAAAACCACAGTGAGATACCATCTCACACCAGTTAGAATGGCCATCATTAAAAAAGCAGGAAACAACAGGTGCTGGAGAGGATGTGGAGAAATAGGAACACTTTTACACTGTTGGTGGGACTGTAAACTAGTTCAACCATTGTGGAAGTCAGTGTGGCGATTCCTCAGGGATCTCGAACTAGAAATACCATTTGACCCAGCCATCCCATTACTGGGTATGTACCCAAAGGACTATAAATCATGCTGCTATAAAGACACATGCTCACGTATGTTTATTGCGGCACTATTCACAATAGCAAAGAGTTGGAACCAACCCAAATGTCCAACAACAATAGACTGGATTAAGAAAATGTGGCACATATACACCATGGAATACTATGCAGCCATAAAAAATGATGAGTTCATGTCCTTTGTAGGGACATGGATGAAACTGGAAAACATCATTCTCAGTAAACTATATCGCAAGGACAAAAAACCAAACACCGCATGTTCTCACTCATAGGTGGGAATTGAACAATGAGAACTCATGGACACAGGAAGGGGAACATCACATTCTGGGGACTGTTGTGGGGTGGGATAGGGGACAGCATTAGGAGATATACCTAATGCTGAATGACAAGTTAATGGGTGCAGGAAATCAACATGGCACATGGATACATATGTAACAAACCTGCACATTGTGCACATGTACCCTAAAACCTAAAGTATAATAAAAAAAAATATACAAAAAAAAAAAAAAATTTGTGTCAAAAAAAAAAAAAAAAAAAAATTCTAAAACCAGGACTGGATGAGAAAGGAAACATAGAAGCCATTCCTATTTATTAATATAGATTAAAAAATCCTAAACACATACTAGGAAACCACATCCAACAATAAATAAAAATGATAATGCTATGACCAAGTCAGGTTTGTCATAGAAACTCAACAGTAGTTTAACGTTAATCTATAAACATAATTAACCACATTAGCAGGTCAAATGAAGAAAAACTATTAGCAAATGAGAAACATAAGGTATTTTCTTAACCTGATAAAGTGGCTGGTTAACAATCTACAGCAATTATAATTTTTAATGATGAAATGTTACAATTATTCCCTTTAAAATTAGGGCTAATGCAACAATGGTACACTCAATAAGGCTTCAACACTGTGCTGAAGTTCCTAGCTAGTATAGTTGGAGAAATACTGGAAAAGAAGAAGCAGTACTATCATTATTAATATATAACATAATAGTTTGTGTAGAAAATAAAAAAGAATCTACAAAGTGTCAGGAATAATAAGACAAGCACACAAAAGTAAATTGCCTTGCTCTGTGCCAGCAGCAACGACAAGAAAAACATAGTTTCATAAATATATCATTTAAAACAGTAACAACAAATAAAAGATAGCTAACATTAAATCTAAGATTTGCAACACTTGTAAGAAGGAAATTTTTAAACTTTACTGAAAGATATTAGAGAAGATTTAATTCAATGTGTAAACATATGATGCTCTTGAATAGGAAGATTTAACTTTACAAAGATGTTAATTCTCTCCATATTGATTTAGAGGTTTAAAACAATTCCAATAAAAAACCCAACTAGGTTTTGAGTTTCTAGGGGACTCTGAAAAATTAATATGTAAGAGCAAAGGCCTAAGAATAGCTAATACACAGAAGAAGGAGGAGGAGAAGGAAAGAGGAGGAGGAGGAAGAAAGAGGAAGAGAAAGAAAAAGTATACTTGCTCTGGCAGATATAAAGACGTGATAAGGATACAGGTATTGACAGAGTCATGTTGATGCAGGGATTGAAAGTTAAAACAGGAAAGAGAGCTCAACAACAGATGACATCTATTTCTATGGAAACGGAATTTAAGACAGAAAGAATAACAAATTACTGGGTAAAGAAGAGACAGTTTTCTTGCCATACACAACAGTTAAATCCTGAGAAATTAACAACTTGAGTTTGAAAGGCAAATCTTTGAGACTTTTAGAGGCTTATGCATGTTCAGGCTCTGTGTAGTGAAGGATTTCTTAAACAAGATATTACCCATGCAAATCTAAAAGATAAATTTAGCTGTGTTAAACTTAAGAATTTCCTTTCATCTAAGGACATTAGAAAGATAGTAAAAGACATGTTGCCAACTGAAAGAATATATTTGCAACATTTATAACTGATAAAAATATTATCCAGAATATATAAAGAAGAAACTAGAGCAATACATGATTTTATTTTTTTCTTTTTTGACGGAGTCTCGCTCTGTCGCCCAGGCTGGAGTGCGGTGGTGTGATCTTGGCTTGCTGCAACCTCCGCCTCCTGGGTTCAAGAAATTCTCCCTGCCTCACCCGCCCCCCAAGTAGCTTGGATTACATGCTCCTGCCACCATACCCAGCTAATTTTTTTATTTTTTAGTAGAGACAGGGTTACGCTATGTTGGCCAGGCTGGTCTTGAATGCCTGACCTCAGATGATCCACCCACCTCGACCTCCCAAAATGCTGGGATTACAGGCGTGAGCCACTGTGCTCAGCCAGTGAGCAATACATGATTTGAGATGCCAGGCACTCATCCTCCACACCAGAAAGGATAAAGCCCATGAAAGAGAGCTAAGGTTTGACTGGAGGTCGAAGGGAGAGTGCTGGAGTGTAGTGTGGAGTGGACAGACACTTCTGAAGCCTTGTCTCCCCTTCCCAGATTAGGCTGGCATGGAGTCTGGAAGGACTTCCAAATGTGCGGAAAGGAAAGCAGAAGATCCCAACCAGCCCCCATTGCCATTGCAAACACTAACAGCTTTTATTACAGAAGAATCCCATAGTCCTTGCAAGCCCTGAGCCCAGTTTGGAGAGCTGCCAGGAACTCACACAGTTGCATGGCTCCAGATTAGAAGTGCAAAGTGTGCACTCCCCACCTCCCACCCACTCCCTGTGAAGCTACTTTAGCCTGGCACCACCTCTTGAGTGCATTCTACTCTGGCAGCCAGCAGCCACTGGACTTTTCTAGCCCTGAGTCTTTGTCTTCATTCCACCAAGCCCATACAAGTGGCTGAACACCACAACTCCAGCTGTGCAGATCCTGGGCCTAGGATCAGCTGTGAGTCTAGTCCTGCACAGCAGGGAAACTAATCTCTGTGACCTCCACTTCTAGCAAGAGAAACAGTCTGGCAGTCCCCCCAAGGCAAACTTGCCCTTGAGCCAGTCAAACTTCTATGTGCCTTCCCCCAAGCAGGCAAGGTCCTCAAGCCACTAAGCAGCTGGCATGTCCCCAGGCTGGTAGGGTGTCTACATGCCCATACCCAGAGCCTGAGAAATAGCACAGGTATTTCGTGGCCTGCCCAAAGGCTCTGTGCCCACAAGCAGGGCCTGAGTAACAGTCTTGTAGGTTGCCCCTGGCAGACACATCCCCAGGCAGAGACACCCCCAGGCCAATTGAGCAGGCTGGTACCTGTGTTCTGGTCCTGAGAAACATCTTCATGGGCCATACCTGGTAGACACCTCCAGGCTGGCTGTGAAACCACATGCCTGTGCCCCCAGCCAGAATAACATCACTGTGGCCCCAACCCCAGCAAGCTGACCCAAGTTAGCTGACACACTGTGTACGTGCACATGCCCACAACCTGAGAAACAGCCCAATGAGCCCACACCTGGCAAAGTTAAACTGCCAACACAAATGGTCATAGCCTAGGCCACTGAGACACTCATAAACATCACTGATATGGATTATAGCTGAAGAAAATACATATAAACAACACTATTGTGTCCACCTAGAACCAAAGCCAATGCACTCCACCAAATTGACATCCCAAGACCCACCCATATGATTAAGTCTTTTTCTACAAATGCACTCCGTAAAATTGGAAGAGATGAATTTTCCACCAGATGCATAGACATCAATGTAGGCATACATCAAACATGAAAAAGCAAAGAAACATGCCACCTCCAAAAGAACAAAATAATTCTCCAGTAACAGACCCTAATCATAAAGAGATATACAAAATTCCAGAAATAAAATTCAAGATAAGAATCTTAAGGAAACACAGTGAGATACAAGTGAACACAGACAATTCTAAAAAACTAGGAAAACAATTCATTATTTAAAAGAGAAGTTTAACAAAGACACAGAAATAATAACAAAGAACCAAACAGAAATTCTAGAGCCAAAAGAACACAGTGAATGAATTAAGAAATACAATCAAGAGCTTCAACAACACATTAGGCCAAGCAGAATTAAGAATTTCTGAACTTCAAAATAGGCTTTAAAAAATATCACAGGCAGACAAAAAATAATACAAAGTAAAAAGGAATGAAGAAAATCCATAGGATTTATGGGACACCAGTAGGTAAACAGATATTCACCTTACAGTGTTACAGAAGAAGAGATTGGAAAAGGTATATAACACATATTTAATAAAATAATAACTGAAAAATTACGAAGTCTTGAGAGAGAGATGGACATCCAGATTCAGGATGCCCAAAGAACCCTAAACAGATTCAACCCAAACAGGTCCTCTCCAAGGAACACTATATTCAAATTGGTAAAATGTAGAGACATAGAAAGAATTCTAAAAAGAGCAAAAGTGTCAAATTGTATATAAGGAAATAACATTAGACTAACAGTGGATTTCTTGGCAGAAACCTTACAGGCCAGGAAAGGATGGGATGATATATTCAAAATACTGAATGGAAAGAAAAAAACCTGCCAACTTAGAATATTATACCCAGCAAAGCTATTCTTCAGAAATGAAGGATAAATAATATCTTTCAAAACAAATAAAAACTAAAGGGATTCTTCACCACTAGACTAACCTTACAAGAAATGCTCAAGGGAGTCTTACATCTGGAAGTAGAAAATTGTTAACTACCATTATAAAAACATGCAAAACTATAAAACTCGCTGGTACAGCCAATAAACAAAGGAGAAAGAAAAAAAGGGATTAAAACCTTGTCACTACCGAAAACTGCTCAACCACAAAAATAAGCAGAAAGAGAAGAAGGAACAAAAGGTGTACAAACAATCAGAAAAAATTTGATAAAATGACAGGAGCAAGTCCTTGTGTATCAATAGTAACCTTGAGTATAAATAGATTAAATTTTCCATTTAAGAGTTATAGACTGGCTGAATTCTTTAAAAAAAACAAAAACAACAAAAAAAGACAAGACCCAAGTCTCTGCTGCCTAAAAGAAACTCACCTTATCTGTAAAGACACACATAAACTGAAAGTGAAGGAATTGAAAAAGATATTTCACACAAACAGAAACCAAAATCAAGCAGTAATAGCTATATTTATGTCAGACAAAACCAACTTCAAGTCAAAAGCTGGAAAATGAAATAATTAAGTATATTAATAATAAAAGAATCAATTCAGCAAAAGAATATAACAATTATAAGTATATATGCACCAACATGGAAGCACCTAGATATATACAACAAATATTAGAGCAAAAGGGAGAGATAAAGCTCAATACAATAATAGCTGACAACTTCAGCACCTTACTCTCAGCACACATTCTTTTCATCAGCACATGGAAAATTTTGCAGGATTCACCATATGTTAGGACAAAACAAGTCTCAAAAAAAAAAAAACAGAAACCAAAATCAAGCAGTAATAGCTATATTTATGTCAGACAAAACCAACTTCAAGTCAAAAGCTGGAAAATGAAATAATTAAGTATATTAATAATAAAAGAATCAATTCAGCAAAAGAATATAACAATTATAAGTATATATGCACCAACATGGAAGCACCTAGATATATACAACAAATATTAGAGCAAAAGGGAGAGATAAAGCTCAATACAATAATAGCTGACAACTTCAGCACCTTACTCTCAGCACACATTCTTTTCATCAGCACATGGAAAATTTTGCAGGATTCACCATATGTTAGGACAAAACAAGTCTCAAAAAAAAAAAAAAAAAAAAAAAAGTTTTTAAAAATCAAAATTATATCAAGTATCTTATCAGACTACAATAGAATAAAACTAGAAATCAATACAAAGAAAAACATTCAAAACTGTATAAATGCCTGGAAATTAAAAAAAAAACATGCTCCTAAAAAAAACCATGCTCCTGAATGACCAATAGGTGAAGAAAGAAATTAATAATGAAATTAAAAATCCCTTGAAACAAATGAAAATAGAAACACAACATAAAAAATTCTATAGCACACAGCAAAAGCAGTATTAAGAGGCAAGTTTATAGCAATAAATGCCTACATTTAAAAATTAGAAAGATTTCAAAAACTTAAAGATGCCTCTCAAGGAATAAGAAAAGCAAGAACAAATCAAACTCAAAATCGGTAGAAGGAAAGAAGTAATAAAGATCAAAGTAGAAATAAACATTGAGACTAAAAAAATACAAAAGATCAATGAATAAAAAGTTTTTTTTTAAAGTTAAACAAGATTGATAAATCATTATCTGAACTAAGGAAAAAAGAGAGAAAACCCAACTAAATAAAATTAGAAACAAGAAAGGGGAATACAAAAGATCATTAGAGACTACTACGAACAACTACGTGCCAACACATTTGAAAACCTAGAGGAAATGAATAAATTCCTAGAAGCAAACAACCTACCAAGACTGAACCAAGAATAAATAGAAAACCTGAACACAGCAATAACAAGTAACAAGATTAAATAAAAAGTCTCCCAATAAAACAAGTCTAGGACCAGATGGCTTCACCACTGAATTCTGCCCAACATTTAAAGAAGAATTAATACCAATTCTTCTCAAACTATTCTTAAAAATTGAAAAGAAAAGAACACTTTCTAACTTATTCTATGAGGCCAGCCTACTCCTGATACCAAAATCAGACAAAGACATTACATAAAAAGGAAATACAGGCCAATATCCCTGATGAACATAGATGTAAAAATCATTAAAAAAAATACTAGCAAACTGAATCCAACAGTACATCAGAAAGATAATACACCATGAACAAATGGGATTTATCCCAAGAATGCAAGGATGGTTTAACATACACAAATCAATAAATGTGATAAATCACATCAACAGAATGAAGGACAAAACCCATGTGATCATCTCAATGGATGCAAAAAAAGCATTTGATAATATTTAACATCGCTTCATGATAAAAACTCTCAATAAATTTGGTATAGAAGGAAAGTTCCTGAACACAAAAAAGGCCCTACATGACAAACCCATAGCAAACACCATACTGAATGGGGGAATGCTGAAAGCTTTTCCTCTAGGAACTGGAACAAGGCAAGCATGCCCACAATCACAACTCTTTGTCTTTTTTTTTTTTTTTTTCTTGAGACAGAGTCTCACTCTGTCACCCAGGCTGGAATGCAGTGGTGTGATTTTGGCTCACTGCAACCTCCACCTCCCAGGTTCAAGTGATTCTCATGTCTCAGTGTCCCGAGTAGCTGGGATTACAGGGGTGCACCACCACACCTGGCTAATTTTTTTTTATTTTTAGTAGAGACAGGGTTTTGCTATGTTGGCCAGGCTGGTCTTGAACTCCTGGCCCCAAGCCACCTGCCTGCCTTGGCCTCCCAAAGTCCTGGTATCACAGCATGAGTCACTGCATCTGGCCTGTTTTTCTTTTTACTTTTTCACCTTTATTTCCACAGGTGTTGATACAACCCTTTCAACATAGTACGGGAAGTCCTAGCCAGAGCAATTGGTCAAGAGAAAGAAATAAAGATCATCTAAATTGTAAGAGAGGAAGTCAAATTGTCTCTGCTTGCGGGTGACAGATCTTATGTATATAAAAACCTGAAAACTCTACCAAAACCTCTTAGAACTAATAAATCAATTCAGTAAAGTTGCAAGATACAAAATCAACATACAAAACTCAGTAGTGTTTCTCTACACTAATTACAAACTAGCTGAAATAGAAATCAAGATAGCAATCCCATTTACTATAGTTATAAAAAATAAAACACCTGGAAATAAATCTAACCAAGGAGGTGAAAGATCTCTACAAGGAAACCTGTAACACTGATGAAAGAAATTGAAAAGTTTACAAACAAATGGAAAGATATCCCATACTCATAGATAGAAATAATTAATAGCATTAACATGATCATATGACCCAAAGCCACCTAAAGATCCAATAAAATCCCCACCAAATTACCAATGAAATTCTTTACAGAGAGAAAAAAAAACTATCTTAAAATTTGTGTGGAACTCAAAAGACCCCAAATAGCCAAAGCAATTCTAAGCAAAAAGAACAAAGCTAGGGGAATCACCCTGCCAGACCTCAAAATATGCTACAAAGCTGTAGTATGTTTAATGAAAACAGCACAGTAGTGGCATAAAAACAGACACAAAGGCCAATGGAACAGAATAGAGGATCCAGAAATTAATTCATGTGTCTACAGACAATGATTTTTGACAAAGTTGCCAAGAATACACAATGGTGTAAAGACAGTTTATTCAATAAATGGCGCTGGGAAAACTGGATATCCATTTATTTATTTATTTATTTATTTATTTATTTATTTATTTATTTATTTATTTATTTATTTATTTATTTATTTATTTATTTATTTATTTATTTATTTATTTATTTATTTATTTATTTATTTATTTATTTATTTATTTATTTATTTATTTATTTATTTATTTATTTATTTATTTATTTATTTATTTATTTATTTATTTATTTATTTATTTATTTATTTATTTATTTATTTATTTATTTATTTATTTATTTATTTATTTATTTATTTATTTATTTATTTATTTATTTATTTATTTATTTATTTATTTATTTATTTATTTATTTATTTATTTATTTATTTATTTATTTATTTATTTATTTATTTATTTATTTATTTATTTATTTATTTATTTATTTATTTATTTATTTATTTATTTATTTATTTATTTATTTATTTATTTATTTATTTATTTATTTATTTATTTATTTATTTATTTATTTATTTATTTATTTATTTATTTATTTATTTATTTATTTATTTATTTATTTATTTATTTATTTATTTATTTATTTATTTATTTATTTATTTATTTATTTATTTATTTATTTATTTATTTATTTATTTATTTATTTATTTATTCATTTATTTTTTGAGGCAGTCTTGCTCTGTCACCCAGGCTTGAGTGCAGTGATGCAATCTTGGCTCACTGCAACCTCCGCCTCCTGGGTTCAGGAGATTCTCCTGCCTCAGCCTCCTGAGTAGCTGGGACTACAGTTTCATGCCACCATGCCTGGCTAATTTTTTTGTGTTTTTAGTAGAGATGGGGTTTCACCACGTTAGCCAGAATGGTCTTGATCTCCTGACCTCGTGATCCACCCACCTTGGCATCCCAAAGTGCTGGGATTACAGGCATGGGCCACTGCACCTGGCCAAGGGAATTCTTATACACTGTTGGTGGGAATGTAAACTAGTACAGCTACTATGAAGAACAGTATGGAAATATTTCACAAAACTGCAGATAAAACTACAATATGATTCAGCAATCCCACAACTGGTCATTTATCCAAAGGATAGGAAACTGGTATATCAGAGACATCTGCCACCACCACCCTCCCCACTGCCCATGTTTATTGCAGCACTATTAGCAACAGCCAAGATATAGAATCTACCTAGGTGTCTATCATCAGATGAATGGATAAACAAAATGTGATAAATATACACCATGGAATACTATTCAGTCATCAAAAATGAAATCTTGTCATTCATGGCAATATGAACAGAACTGGGGGACATTATGTTAAGTGAAATAAGCCAGGTATAGAAAGTTAAATACTATAAGTTCTCACTCATCTGTGCAAGCTAAACATTGATCTCATAGATGTAAAAAGTAGAACAGAGGCTACTAGAGGCTGGGAAGGGTGGGGGGAAGAGAGGGTTAGGGAGAGATTTGTTAGATGACACAAACTTACAGCTAGGTAGGAGGAATAGGTTCTAGTGTTCTATACCACTATAGGATGAATATAATTAACAATAAAGCATAGTTTCAAATAGCTAGAAGTAGGATATTGAATGTTCCCAACACAAAGAAATGATGAACATTTGAGATGATGGACATGCTGATTACCCTAATCAGATCACTATACATTATGTGTTTCAAAACATCACTATGTATGCCATAAATATGTACAGTTACTATATGTCAATTAAAAAATTAAAATTAAAAAAGGAAGAAACTAAAATCCCGATGAAAAAACTGCCAAAACACTTAAGCAAGCATTTCACAGAAAAGAGAATACAAATGGCAAATATGCATGTGAAAAGATGCTTAACCTCCTTACTAATCAAGGACATGAAAATTAAGGCCACAGTGAGATTAAAAATGTTATACTCACTAATTGGTAAAAAGTAAGAAATATGAAAATACAAAATTGGTATAATAATACCAAATATTAATGAAGATGTAAATTGATAGGACATTTTTGACGCTGCAGATGGGAGTGTAAATTGATACACTTTAAAAAATAATTGAGAATTCTATTGTAATGGTGAACATTCCCACATCTTATGATTAAGTAAATTCTAAATGTGTGCTGTATAGAAATTTGTATACAAGCCCTGGGACATCACAAGAATGTTTAGAATTGCATTGTTTGTTCCATATGAACTTTAAAGTAGTTTTTTCCAATTCTGTGAAGAAAGTCATTGGTAGCTTGATGGGGATGGCATTGAATCTATAAATTACCTTGGGCAGTATGGCCATTTTCACGATATTGATTCTTCCAACCCATGAGCATGGAATGTTCTTCCATTTGTTTGTATCCTCTTTTATTTCATTGAGCAGTGGTTTGTAGTTCTCCTTGAAGAGCTCCTTCACATCCCTTGTAAGTTGGATTCCTAGGTATTTTATTCTCTTTGAAGCAATTGTAAATGGGAGTTCACTCATGATTTGGCTCTCTGTTTGTCTGTGATTGGTGTACAAGAATGCTTGTGATTTTTGTACATTGATTTTGTATCCTGAGACTTTGCTGAAGTTGCTAATCAGCTTAAGGAGATTTTGGGCTGAGACAATGGGGTTTTCTAGATATACAATCATGTCATCTGCAAACAGGGACAATTTGACTTCCTCTTTTCCTAATTGAATACCCTTTATTTCCTTCTCCTGCCTGATTGCCCTCTGGCCAGAACTTCCAGCACTATGTCGAATAGGAGTGGTGAGAGAGGGCATCGCTGTCTTGTGCCAGTTTTCAAAGGGAATGCTTCCAGTTTTTGCCCATTCAGTATGATATTGGCTGAGGGTTTGTCATAGATAGCTCTTATTATTTTGAGATACGTCCCATCAATACCTAATTTATTGAGAGTTTTTAGCATGAAGCGTTGTTGAATGGCCAAGTCAATCCTAAGCCAAAAGAACAAAGCTGGAGGCATCATGCTACCTGACTTCAAACTATACTACAAGGCTACAGTAACCAAAACAGCATGGTACTGGTACCACAACAGAGAAAAAAAAAAAAAAAAAAAAAAAAAAAAAAAAAAAAAAAAAAAAAAAAAAAAAAAAATAAAAAAAAAAAAAAAAAAAAAAAAAAAAAAAAAGAAAAATAAAAAAAAAAAAAAAAAAAAAAAAAAAAAAAAAAAAAAAAAAAAAAAAAAAAAAAAAAAAAAAAAAAAAAAAAAAAAAAAAAAAAAAAAAAAAAAAAAAAAAAAAAAAAAAAAAAAAAAAAAAAAAAAAAAAAAAAAAAAAAAAAAAAAAAAAAAAAAAAAAAAAAAAAAAAAAAAAAAAAAAAAAAAAAAAAAAAAAAAAAAAAAAAAAAAAAAAAAAAAAAAAAAAAAAAAAAAAAAAAAAAAAAAAAAAAAAAAAAAAAAAAAAAAAAAAAAAAAAAAAAAAAAAAAAAAAAAAAAAAAAAAAAAAAAAAAAAAAAAAAAAAAAAAAAAAAAAAAAAAAAAAAAAAAAAAAAAAAAAAAAAAAAAAAAAAAAAAAAAAAAAAAAAAAAAAAAAAAAAAAAAAAAAAACAAACAATCCCATCAAAAAGTGGGCGAAGGACATGAACAGACACTTCTCAAAAGAAGACATTTATGCAGCCAAAAAACACATGAAAAAATGCTCATCATCACTGGCCATCAGAGAAATGCAAACCAAAACCACAATGAGATACCATCTCACACCAGTTAGAATGGCCATCATTAAAAAGTCAGGAAACAACAGGTGCTGGAGAGGATATGGAGAAATAGGAACACTTTTACACTGTTGGTGGGACTGTAAACTAGTTCAACCATTGTGGAAATCAGTGTGGTGATTCCTCAGGGATCTAGAACTAGAAATATCATTTGACCCAGCCATCCTATTACTGGGTATATACCCAAAGGACTATAAATCATGCTGCTATAAAGACACATGCACATGTATGTTTATTGCAGCACTATTCACAATAGCAAAGACTTGGAACCAACCCAAATGTTCAACAACGATAGACTGGATTAAGAAAATGTGGCACATATACACCATGGAATACTCAGCAGCAGCAGCAGCAGCAGCAGCAGCAGCAGCAGCAGCAGCAGCAGCAGCAGCAGCAGCAGCAGCAGCAGCAGCAGCAGCAGCAGCAGCAGCAGCAGCAGCAGCAGCAGCAGCAGCAGCAGCAGCAGCAGCAGCAGCAGCAGCAGCAGCAGCAGCAGCAGCAGCAGCAGCAGCAGCAGCAGCAGCAGCAGCAGCAGCAGCAGCAGCAGCAGCAGCAGCAGCAGCAGCAGCAGCAGCAGCAGCAGCAGCAGCAGCAGCAGCAGCAGCAGCAGCAGCAGCAGCAGCAGCAGCAGCAGCAGCAGCAGCAGCAGCAGCAGCAGCAGCAGCAGCAGCAGCAGCAGCAGCAGCAGCAGCAGCAGCAGCAGCAGCAGCAGCAGCAGCAGCAGCAGCAGCAGCAGCAGCAGCAGCAGCAGCAGCAGCAGCAGCAGCAGCAGCAGCAGCAGCAGCAGCAGCAGCAGCAGCAGCAGCAGCAGCAGCAGCAGCAGCAGCAGCAAAAAAAAAAAAAAAAAAAAAAAAAATAAAAAAAATTAAAAAAAAAGAATTGCATTGTTTGTAAAGCCCCCAAGCTGAAAACAACTTGAATTTCAATCAGTAGGAGAGTGGACATATAAATTGTACTAAGAAGAATCACATGCTGGTTTCACAGTGAAACTTCCTGTGGTCGTGTAATGAGTAACTAGTGCTCTCTGCAACAATGCATATGAAACACAGACAGTGTTTGGCCTCAGGAGCAGGACTGGAGCTGGTGGATAACATTGTGGCCTCTCACTCTCATTATTTAAATAGACAATTCAGGATGTGTTCTGTCTGTTTCTCGTGGTAGAATTCCCTCACTAGTGACCGTGATGAATGCCCTTCCAGAGTTTCTCTCCTTTCCTTCTCACTTTCCCTGCTCTCTTACTCCTGGTTCCTGGGGTTACTTCCTAAATAAACCATGTTTGCCCCATAATAGTGAGTAAAAAGGCACTTCAGAGAAGCCTATAGTACAACATATTATTTTTATAAATTTCAAAAACATGTTTATTTAGCAGCAGAACGGGAAGAACCATTGACATGTACAACAACATACATGACAAATCTCAAAATAATTATGCTGAGTGATAAGAAAGTCTGACTGGTTTCATTTCATTTTCCAGAAAATGCAAATTAGTTTACACTGAAATAAAGCTGATCAGTGGTTTCCTGAGGGGGGGACAATGGGGAGGTGTGAGTGGGATTATCAAGAGGCATTCAGAAGCTTTTGGGGATGATGGATGTAAATTCATTATCTCGATTATGGTGATGATTTTACAAGTATGTAAACACACCAGAACTTATTAAAGTGTATACTTTAAATAGGTATATTGAATTATTGTATGTGAATTATACCTTACTAAAGCTGTTTAAAAAGCTAAGTAAAACTAAAATATATTTCATTTAGAAATACATATGCATGTGCATGCTTGTGTGTGTGTGTGCAATAAAAACAAAAAGCAAGGACATAATACAGACAAAACTGGAACAGTGTTCCCTTTGGTGTGGTGAGGGGGCTGGGTAAGGGATGAGTTAAGGAAAAAAAGATTTATTGGTGGCCTATGTGTCACATATATGCTTTTGTATGCATCAAATGCCACCTAACACATATTTTGAAGAAATATACACTCTAAAGAAAATTGGGAAAATGCAAAAATTATAAAGAAGAAAACTAGAAATTACCCCTACCTGAAATCTTACCTCTATTTCCATTTTAACCATTTTGGATGAAACTGTTTCCAAGATGTCTTACACTTTTTCTTGCTTTTTGAAAGAGTACTTTAAATGTACTTATTAGTCTGTTCTTGCACTTTTATAAAGAAATATCTGAGACTCGGTAATTTATAAAGAAAATAAATTTAATTGGCTCACAGTTCTGCAGCCTATACAGGAAGCATAGCAGCATCTGCTTCTGGGGAGGCCTCAGGGAGCGTACACTCAAGGGGAAGGTGAAGGGGAAGTGGGCATGTCACATGGCAAAAGTAAGAGCAAGAGAGTGAGGTGGGGAGGTGCCATACACTTTTAAACGACCAGATCTCTCGAGAACTCACTCACTAAGGCAAGGACAGCACCAAGTGGATGGCGCTAAACCACTCATGAGAAATCCGCCCCCATGGCACAATCATCTCCCACCAGGCCCCACCTCCGACAGGGGAGGTTACATTTCAACATGAGGTTTGCAGGGGACACACCTCCAAACTATATCAGTACTTGAACCTATTTTTATGTTTTCTGATTATTTTCGGTACCAAAGTTACTGTATCGTGCTCTGTGATACTGATGATCTCAGGACCTGTAGACCTCCAGATGTTTGATCCTACATGAAATGTCCCAAAGCTGCCGAGCATTTAGGGTTAGTTTCCAGTTTGTTTGTTTTCTGTTAGATTGTTATGGAATCATTCTCATCACTAGACTTGTCTTAAATTCCTTGTTTGACCTCTTGCCCCACATCTATTCACATCATTTTTTTTTCCTTCCTAGGTCTGTTTCTCTTTATTTGCTTCTCTCCACCCACCCCACCTCCTGTTGCCCCTCATTCCCTCCCCACCTCTCTTCCCACAGTGCCAAGTCTATGCAGTCCTGGCGTGCCTCCCTCCTTTCTGCCTTCTGTTCCCCACCTCCAGCATGCACCCTGTCCCTCAGCCACAAGGGTGTTCCCCCAAACCTGTCTTGGCGACATTCTCCAGTGCTACTACCTCTGTAGGGAACATGCTTTCTCCTACCTTTCCTGTCTGCCTGCAAAATCTTGTTGATTTCTAGAATTGCAGCTAAATGTCAGCTCCTCAAGGAAATGTGTACCAACTCAGCAGGCAGGACTGAGCTCTGACTCTGAGATCCCAAGGCTCGCACATCGATGGTACTCCCCAATTCCTTGCCTCTATCCCCCCTGTGAAAACAAAACCCTGTCCGTCTTGCTTATCTTGTTGCGGTGCCTAGTGCAATGCTGGGGTTAGTAGTCCACCATCAAGGATTACTGAATAGAAAAGACCAACACCAACTCTTGCCATTGTGCTGTGGTTGTAGTCTGATGTTCTAGTGACATTGCTCACACAGTGCAGTTCTGGTTACAGCAGTGTAATTTGTTGTGTTGGAATTGTGGTCTCACGAGATTGTGTGCCCCAGAAGGTCAACAGCTGTGCTTCACAGCTCCTGGTGTCTCTGAGCCTGACATAAAAAAAAAAAAAAAAAAAAAAAAAAAAAAAAAAAAAAAAACAAAAGTAAAAAAACCAAAAAAAAGACAAAAAAAACACAAAAAAAAAAAAAAAAAAAAAAAAAAAAAAAAAAAAAAAAAAAAAAAAAAAAAAAAAAAAAAAAAAAAAAAAAAAAAAAAAAAAAAAAAAAAAAAAAAAAAAAAAAAAAAAAAAAAAAAAAAAAAAAAAAAAAAAAAAAAAAAAAAAAAAAAAAAAAAAAAAAAAAAAAAAAAAAAAAAAAAAAAAAAAAAAAAAAAAAAAAAAAAAAAAAAAAAAAAAAAAAAAAAAAAAAAAAAAAAAAAAAAAAAAAAAAAAAAAAAAAAAAAAAAAAAAAAAAAAAAAAAAAAAAAAAAAAAAAAAAAAAAAAAAAAAAAAAAAAAAAAAAAAAAAAAAAAAAAAAAAAAAAAAAAAAAAAAAAAAAAAAAAAAAAAAAAAAAAAAAAAA